>JZLH01S0368863.1:135380-149993 GCA_001188425.1 Eucidaris tribuloides
AATTGCAAAACTGAATAACGAGAGGCACCTATATGGCAAATTTATAAAACTTTAAATATTGTACCTTAAAACAAACAGAGATGAAAATGAATACGCACTGCAGTACTTCTGAAATGTCAACTGTATTCTCATTAATTTCATAAGACCTCCTATCAATTTTCACACATCCTTTACTACATTTGTGGTGTGTGTGTGTGTGTGTGTGTGTGTGTGTTGTGTGTGTGTGTGTGTGTGTGCGCGCGCGCGCGTATGTGTTGTGATTGGGTTTGTGTGTGTGTGGGGTTTTTTTTTTGTTTTCTTAAAATGGTTATACAATCTTTGAACTGAAACGTGCCTGACTTTGTTTCATACCTTTTGCTGATGTTCGACTTAAGCCGTGTAATCATCATGAAATGAAATAATATGGTATTTCTTTTTCAGAGGCAGCTTTTACAATGATTTAAGTTAAATTTACTATTTTATCTTTTAATATCATCCTTATTCTATTGTTTTCGGAATTACTTTGATACGTCTGTTGAATTTTAGTTGTCCAAGAGATGGGTAGTATATACACTGTTTTCCATTCCAAGATTTAAATGTCTTTAAATATAAAGCCTCGGTGTCTGAATACGTAAAAATGTCCAAAGTACCGATTCGATCAATCAAGACCTCAATATTTGAAAGTCATTAACTAATCTTTAACTACGTGGAATGTATCCTGTTGATAGTGTCAAAAGCCAATTATTCCCATTTTTTTCTTTCTGATACGAATAATTTTGCCATCCAAATAGACGTACGCTACATTTGGCTCATTTCTATTATCTAAAGGTATAGTTGAATCTTCTTAGGTGGAAGAACCTGATTTGTTTTTACTTAGTTGGGTCAGTAGTTATCCACGATACATTTATGAAATAGTTAAACTGCTTTCAACGGAATTTGCCTTGTTGTGGGTTTCATATTGGCTGTATACGCTTTACACAAAACTTTTGCAGACTGGCAAAGTTCATGTGAGTTCAAGCACATAACATTCGGGCGAGGTTAGGTCATAATTTGATTATTCCTCTTCGTTTTGATTAGGTAACAGGTGTAAGAGTCATATCCATGATGATTAATTTCGGAAGTATATGTGTAAGGAGGAATGAGACGGAAATCTAGTGATAAATGGAGTTCTTCAATATTATTTTTATCATCCTCGTTCCTAGTTCCAGATCACTAATACACCATATCCGTAACATGGGAAACATACATTAGGGGACAAAATAACTAAGAGCGAGAGGTAAAATGCAATTTACTGTGATCAAAAATGATTTTACAACCATTTACTACTTGCTGAATAATAATCACAGATCTACTCAAATATTAAGAAAATAGAAGATAATTCTTTACCACGCCGACCTATTATTCTATTTAGGGGCAGATATAGGTTTGTCCGTGGAACGTTTGATATATATTTTTCTAATGGAATATCACTATAATAAATCTGTCTAGGGTAATTTGTCACTGTAATCGTAGTCTCCTGCCAGTATTATGATTAATCGCTATTGGCTTAACACGTTGGAAACTATAAAGAAGCTGGTTCTTATTATATTTTGCCACATAAATAATTATAAATACTTATTATACGACATGGTAAAGACATTGGTTAACATTGTGCAAGCCCATTAAAAAAATATATATATAATCTGACCTACATGTACATGACAGTGTTTGATTCGACAAGTATACACCCTAGAATACCCAACTTTAGACATCACTTGCACTGCACGTATAAACCCTGGTGACCACAAGTTCTATAACAGCAGTGTAAGGAAGAACTGAATGGTTTGCTCATTTGTTTTACTTTTCAAGGTACATAACGATCATTTTTAATTGTAGTTTCTTCAGGCTTCAGTTTTTTTACCTTATCAGAGACACTCTATGGGTTATCATGAAGCTGATTTTTAGCTGAACATCGTTAACATGCTTTAATATTTATAAAGCAGACTCTGTTGGAAAGTTTTCTGTTAATGTCTCTTAGGATGAAGTTCCTTTTACCTTATTATTTCTTCATTTCCCTAATCTGGGTGATTCATATATTTGTGTAAAGGTAAGTGCGTGTTTTTTCTTGGGAAATTTCATTGAAATTAGCCGTCATTTAATACACAAAGGGGGCATTTATTAAATACATTTCTTATCAACCGAAAGCACACTTTAAATACTTTTGTAAATTGCCATGTTTTGACTAATGACTACCGTAGTGAAATATGCCTTCATTTAATAACACAAAGGGGGCATTTATTAAATACATATTTCTATCAACACGAAAGCATACTTAATATTTTTGTAAAATTGCCAGGTTTTAACTAATGACTACCGTATTAGGGCATGAATACAATCCGGTTTAGAAATACCTGTTGTAGGATAAAGTGGACGTCAGAGAGGGTATTTCTGGTTAAATTGAGATCTCCATGCTTGCAGAACCTTATTATCCAAAAGCACTCGGGAAATGATTTATTTAAGCAGATTTTAGAAGGTCAAACTGTAAAGTACACGAACTTATTGGATACATAACTGAAACAAATTAATATTCATGTTTATCAACATTGTCTTACTAAAAATTTTTGTTAATATTAATATTAATTGCATGCATCCGATATAACTGATTTCCAGTAACATATTGGTCACGTAAAAAAGGGGGAGAAAGAAGAAGAAGAAGAAAAGAAGAAAAAAGAAGAACAAGAAGAAGAAGAAAAAGAAGAAGAAAAAGAAGAGAAGAAGAAGAAGAAGAAGAAGAGAAAGGAGAGAAGAACAAGAAGAAGAAAGAAAGAAACAACAAACAAAAATCAAACAAACAAACAAACAAACATGGGAAGGTGAACGAGGCATGGATCAAAAAAAAAAGCAAAGAATGGGGAAATTCAAAACATATACCCGTGTGACCGTGTCTTCTAAAGTTTATATGATGATGTTCTGGTACTATTGAAATGTAGAATTTTCTAGTTTCATGTCTTCGACAAATAACATGCGTTGGAAATTTACATTTATCAGCCTTGAAAGGAATTAATTCAGACACACGTCATTGTTCTACTATCATACATCTTTTAGATGTGGATGGACACAACTGTTAGGGAAGCATCTATTTAATTTTTTTTTTCGTCTCGCAGGACATCTTCAAGACGAGATCCAGTTTCACAAAATGCGGTCGATATCCGAATTAAAAGTATAAATCGCGTTTAAACGTGAGCAAATTAACTATGTCGCTTAGGGTCAATGATCTTTTATATGGTACAGAAGTATTTTGTAGGAGATTGTCAAATAAGAACGAACTCGTCGAAAGAGCTCGCGTTCCTATCCCATACTTAAGTATGACAACGAGAGTCCTTAATTCATGCGTAATTGAAACTGTCTTTCCGCCGTCATATCATGCATACATTGTGTTAGATTTTTAGCTTTAGAGTTAAATCGAGCCAGCGATACTCCTCCAAACCTGTTAAGAAGAGACGAAAGTCTATCAATCCAATAAAGACGAGACATGCATAAGTTTAAGATGCGCATGATTTTATCGTCTGTATATCATTTATAATAAGTTCAATTTTTTTTATACTTTATCACGCCAATAGACGAAATCAAGATGATATTAAGGGTTCTTGTCTTCCGGAAATTACAAGTCACAGATTAACGTGAATATTTCCATTTCGGTATCGTGATTTTCATTTTAGTACATTTCGTGGTGGAGGTGTCGCGGTGAAGTGAGTCTTTTTGGTTTTCACGCCGGAGACGCTAGGTACGATATCCGTCACGCGCATTTTCGTCCTTCAGCAGGACAATTTATCCACATTGCCGCTCCGTAGCTAGAAGAGAAAAGGAGACCTGGTGGAAACTGGGGTAATAATGATAATTGCATGGCCGTCTGAAAGAACAGTGTTTGTAACTTCGGAAGCTACCCTGGGTTAATAAGACGATATTTTTTCCAAAAAAAATCAGCACTGTTCCAAAAGAATTCAAAATTTAGATCTATATTTTTTTCACGATTTCAATAACTAAAAAAAAAAAATGCATCGTAAAAGTTCCCTGCAGTGTTAATATAAGTGCCCGTACACGATTCCAATAACTAAAAACACTGTATCGCAAAATTTCCCTGTAGGTTAATATAAGTGCCCGTACTGAGCCCGTTTCAAAAAAAAATAACTTGAACTCTTATTTACAATGACATATTAACTTGAATGTACATAACGATCGGACGGAAAATAACCCTGTTAAAATGAATTCAATACATCTGTTGATATTTATCAGCATATTGAAATTTAATAGTTATATTCCATTTGAAGAAGAAATTGCAAAACTGAAATAACGAGAGGCACCTATATGGCAAATTTATAAAACTTTAAAATATGTGACCTTAAAACAAACAGAGATGAAAATGAATACGCACTGCAGTACTTCTGAAATGTCAACTGTATTCTCATTTAATTTCATAAGACCTCCTATCAATTTCTCACACATCCATTTACTACATTGTGGTGTGTGTGTGTGTGTGTGTGTGTGTGTGTGTGTGCGCGCGTATGTGTTGTGATTGGGTTTGTGTGTGTGTGCGTGTTTTTCTTTTGTTTTCTTAAAATGGTTATACAATCTTTGAACTGAAACGTGCCTGACTTTGTTTCATACCTTTTGCTGATGTTCGACTTAAGCCGTGTAATCATCATGAAATGAAATAAATATGGTATTTCTTTTTCAGAGGCAGCTTTTACCAATTGATTTAAAGTTAAATTTACTATTTTATCTTTTTAATATCATCATTATTCTACTTAGTTTGTCGGAATTACTTTGATACCGTCTGTTGAAATTTTAGCTTGTCCAAAGAGATGGTAGTATACACTGTTTTCCATTCCAAAGATTTAAATGTCACTTTAATATAAAGCCTCGGTGTCTGAATACGTAAAAATGTCCCAAAGTACCCGATTCGATCAATCAAGACCATCAATATTTGAAAGGTCATTAGACTAATCTTTAACTACGTGGAATGTATCCTGTTGATAGTGTCAAAAGCCAATTATTCCCATTTTTTTTCTTTCTGATACAGAATAATTTTTGCCATCCAAATAGACGTACGCTACATTTGGCTCATTTCTATTTATCTAAAGGTATAGTTGAATCTTCTTAGGTGGAAGAACCTGATTTGTTTTTACTTATGTTGGGTCAGTAGTTATCCAAACGATACATTTATGAAATAGTTAAACTGCTTTCAACGGAATTTGCCTTGTTGTGGGTTCATATTGGCTGTATACGCTTTACACAAAAACTTTTGCAGACTGGCAAGTTCAGTGAGTTCAAGCACATAAACATTTCGGGCCGAGGTTAGGTCATAATTTGATTATTCCTCTTCGTTTTGATTAGGTAACAGGTGTAAGAGTCATATCCATTGATGATTAATTTCGGAAGTATATGTGTAAGGAGGAATGAGACGGAAATCTAGTGATAAATGGAGTTCTTCAATATTATTTTTTATCATCCTCGTTCCTAGTTCCAGATCACTAATACACCATATCCGTAACATGGGAAACATACATTAGGGAACAAAATAACTAGAGCGAGAAGGTAAAATGCAATTTACTGTGATCAAAAATGATTTACAACAACATTACTACTTGCTGAATAATAATCACAGATCTACTCAAATTATTAAGAAAATAGAAGATAATTCTTTGACCACGCCGACCTATCATATTCGATTTATTTACGGGGCAGATGATAGGTTTGTCCCGTGGAACACGTTTGATATATATTCTTTCTAATGGAATATCACTATAATAAATCTGTCTAGGGTAATTTGTCACTGTAATCGTAGTCTCCTGCCAGTATTATGATAAATCGCTATTGGCTTAACACGTGGAAACATATAAAGAAAGCTGGTTCTTATTATATTTTGCACAATAATAATATATAATACTTATTATACGACATGGTAAAGACATTGGTTAACATTGTGCAAGCCCAATTAAAAAAATATATATATATATAATCTGACCTACATGTACATGACAGTGTTTGATTCGACAAGTATACACCCTAGAATACCCAACTTTAGACAGTTAATATGTTGTCACTTGCAACATAATGCACGTATAAACCCTGGTGACCAAAGTTCTATAACACAGCAGTGTAAGGGAAGAACTGGAATGGTTGCTCATTGATTTTTACTTTTCAAAGGTACATAACGATCATTTTTAATTGTAGTTTCTTCAGGGCTTCAGTTTTTTTTTTACCTTATCAGAGACACTCTATGGGGTATCATGAAGCTGATTTTTTTAGCTGGAAACATCGTTAAACCATGCCTTTAATATTTATAAAAGCAGACCTGTTGGAAAGTTTTCTGTTAATTGTCGCATTTTAGGATGAAGTTCCTTTTACCTTATTATTTCTTCATTTCCCCTAATCTGGTGATTCATATATTTGTGTAAAGGTAAGTGGTGTTTTTTCTTGGGAAATTTCATTGAAATATGCCGTCATTTAATACACAAAGGGGGCATTTATTAAATACATATTTCTTATCAACACGAAAGCACACTTTAAATACTTTTGTAAATTGCCATGTTTTAACTAATGACTACCGTATTGAAATATGCCGTCATTTAATACACAAAGGGGGCATTTATTAAATACATATTTCTTATCAACACGAAAGCATACTTAAATATTTTTGTAAATTGCCAGGTTTTAACTAATGACTACCGTATTAGGCGCATGAATACAATCCGGTTTAGAAATACCTGTTGTAGGATAAAAGTGGACGTCAGAGAGGTATTTCTGGTAAAATTGAGATCTCCATGCTTGCAGAACCTTTATTAATCCAAAAAGCACTCGGGAAATGATTTTAAAAAGCAGATTTAGAAGGTCAAACTGTAAAAGTACACGAACTTATTGGATACATAACTGAAACCAAATTAATATTCATGTTTATCAACATTGTCTTACTAAAAATTTTGATTTTATGCAAATAATTTGAATTAATTGCATGCATCCGATATAACTGATTTCCAGTAACATATTGGTCACGTAAAAAAGGGAGAAAGAAGAAGAAGAAGAAAAGGAAAAAGAAGAACAAGAAGAAGAAGAAGAAGAAAGAAGAAGAAGAAAAGAAGAAGAAGAAGAAGAAGAAGAAGAAGAAGAAGAAGGAGAAGAAGAACAAGAAGAAGAAAGAAAGAAACAAACAAACAAACAATCAAACAAACAAACAAACAAACATGGGAAGGTGAACGAGAGGATGGATCAAAAGAAAAAAAGCAAAGAATGGGGAAATTCAAAACATAATACCCGTGTGACCGTGTCATTCTAAAAGTTTATATGCATGATGTCTGGTACTATGAAATGTAGAATTTTCTAGTTTCATGTCTTCGACAAATAACATGCGTTGGAAATTTACATTTATCAGCCTGAAAGGAATTAATTCAGCACAACGTCATTGTTCTACTATCATACATCTTTAGATGTGGATGGACACAACTGTTAGGGAAGCATCTATTTAATTTTTTTTTCGTCCTCGCAGGAACATCCTTCAAGACGAGATCCAGTTTACACAAATGGGTCGATATCCCGAATTAAAAAGTAAAATCGCGCTTTAAACGTGAGCAAATAACTATCGCTTTAGGGTCATGATCTTTAAATATGGTACAGAAGTATTTTGTAGGAGATTGTCAATAAAGAACGACTGTCGAAAGAGCTCGCGTTCAGCTATCCCCATCTTAAGTAATTGACAACGAGAAGTCCTTAATTCATGCGCTAATTGAACTGTCTTTCCGCCGTCATATATGCATACATTGTGTTAGATTTTTATAGACTTTAGAGTTAAATCGAGCCAGCGATACTCCTCCAAACCTGTTAAGAAGAGACGAAAGTCTATCAATCCATTAAAGACGAGACATGATTAAGTTTAAGAATGCGTGATTTTATCTTGTATATCATTTATAATAAGTTCATGAATTCTTTTAATATGTGGTCAAAGTGTTATTTTGGTACATCAAGCTTGAATTGATTTTGTCATTTTACTTGTGGTTATTTACTAAACTGTTTTGTTTTTCTTAGGTAAGGTGGTATAGAAATATACGAATCGGTCAATATAAATTACTATTTGCCTGGTAATGTCCCAATGGAATCCATGTAATGTCGTGTTCATTTTCAAGCAAATTTGTTCTGCATGAGAGACCAAATCGGTGAAGCACAGGAGTAACATCGGGGTTCGGTCAGTTGAAGAATGATTATCATAATTAAAGTGGATATGGCATCAAGACCACGTCAGGGGTTTTACAGGTACATCGGATTGACAGGATTTGTCACTGAAGTAATAAGGTAACGATTTCATTAGTAACTCAAGCGTGTGTTCTTGAAGAGCATTATCTTTAGTGTAATTAATTTCGCATATTTGATTGTGAGACTTGGTTCATACGATATTCCTCAAATCATATTATTTGCACTATTTTGCATTCATTACTATACATCTAGACTATTTTCTCTCTTCCTCATTGAACTTCAAACACAGCCACTTAAAAACGTCCAATCGGTCAAATCATTAAGTAAATTAAAGTACTACTCGACTATTTGGAAACAATTAGTCCATTTGTAAAAATGGTTTCAGAAACTGACGTCGTAGTTGAGTACCGAAAGCAGTCGTGAATCAAATACATGAAATATCAATATTGAAAGATGGAATTTTATACCATGGCAATATATTTAGAAATCTAAAAGCAAGTGGTTTGGAAGACCAAACATATTAAATAACTCCAGGCTACAGGCATAGAAAACGAAGGGGTATTTTGTTTCAAAAGCTGCCGATGATAACGTAGTTATCAAATATACTAGTAAATAATTACCATCCGTAATTCATTTATTTTCAAGTTTGATTTGAAGGAGTAAAGATAAACATGAAAGACGAGCAAGATAGAAATAAAAGTACCGTGACTTTTGGGGAAAAGAGTTTTAAACGAATATAGATTACGGAAAATACGTAAAATGTGGCCTTCCGTCTATAGATATATATAATTTTAACGATGCCTGAAGTTAGGCAAATTTACTACTGACTTTCATTGGCGAAATTTCCTGAACAAATTTTGACATCTTAATATTGTCATTAGCATGCTTCCTTTATCTCTTTATCAATGCACTTTAATCTAAGTCCATAACTTATTCTTGATTCGGGTGATCCACATTAATCTGGTGGATTTAATTCACTGCATAATCCACAAATTCTTTCCAATTTCTTTACTAAAGAATCGTGCTTATTTCATAATTATTCCACGTAGTAGAACATCTAGAATGGTAATCAGAAAATATTCAGAGATACATTTTTCGGTAAGAAATATAAACGAAGTAAGCAGAATCCGATTACCTTCTTTAGTACAACTCTCTTCTTATGCTGAATGATATAAGACCAATATTTCGTGCAGACGGTCGCCAAGCACAGACATAACTCGGAGAAGCTCTAATAATTAGTTGAATTATGAAAGATGTACCAGAGATACAGCGTGAATCATTCTGTACCTGATGTAATAAATCAGTCATTCTACATTGCATTTCGAATACAGGTCATTTCAAATTTAGTAATATGATCAGCCCTTCATATACGCCACATTACTTCAGAAAATTAAGTATGCTTTGCTTATTGTCAGTGTAACTTAAGTTTCACTTAAATATTGAAAACCGTCCTAAGTTGCAGTCCTCTAAATGTCATTACCAATTATTTAATCAATAATGAGCAGTATTTCACCTAATTCAAATGCAATTACTAAGTCTTACACAACGTAACATTTTTGTTATTTACATAGTTAAATACCTATACCATATTATGTTTTTATTTAAGTGATCATAATCACGTGCTCAATATCAGTTCATCAACCATGATTTCACCAAAGCGCCAAAGGATTAATTTCCTGCCTTGCACCAACCCACCCCCACCCACCACAAATCCTAACTCCAATGTTGTTAATATCATCGACTACTGAAGTGTTGTCAACATAATACTGCTTCGTGTCATATTAAAGTTTCCGGTACTGCGGGGGTCATTGTCATTTATCCACCTCGCTCCATTCCGTCCACGAATACTGGCGAGGAAGTCCGGCAAAGAAGCTGACGCCACGCAGAGGACTCGACTAACACCGTCCAATTTCATGAAGTGACACCCCATAGCAGCGTCCCGTTATGTATATAATATACCCCGGAGATTGTGATAAATCGGTCAGTGTGAGAAATTTTAAGATTTAAAATGCAAGCAAGTAGGAGCAAACGGATCTCACTGACGCTAATAATTATTTCGAATTTTACCCGGGTAAGTTGGTTGTGTCTTGTTCTTTTTTTTCTGGAACGTAGACGTCAAGGTGGCCTGCAAAGAACCTAGGGAATTATCTTGGTATCGATTTTGAATTAATCAGCTCGTGATCGCCATATTACTGAATATTGATACCTTTTACATCCGATATACATTCTGTCAAAGGTGAAGGAGGCGTGTGTACTATTAGTCAATGCGTGGAAATGCAATGAGTAGTAGTCAAAATTGGTTAATTTTGGGGGCCCCCGTCAGCAAGTATCGCATTTTTTAGGGGGGAGCATAATCTGATAATGATTTGTATTCTTTGTAAATGTATGGATTTGTAATTTTTAATAGTCAAATGAAATGATTAAAATTAAATTAAATTGAATATTATTGTGAAATTCTTCGTTTTTGTTAATAATATCGAGTCCAATCAACAATAATTATTGTTTTAAATTTTTGCCAGTCATGATCGCCTTTGTCACAATTAAACGAGACAAATGCTATAAATACCAGTTTATTATTGTTTAATCTAGTTCAGGATCATGTTTGAGAATTTTCTTTTTGCCATTTACAGGGAGGACAGAGCATTACATGGCAGGTATCCATGATGGTCAATTCAGAATGTTTTAAAGGGTTCCAAAATTGAATCTTTGGTCTACAAGTCAAAAGAATTATAAGAACAACAATATAGTACCAATGGCAAAGTGTTGGTAGAACAAATATCATTTTTTTCTACTTAAAAAGCGGTTTGTATAATTTTGAATAAAATATAAAAAGAACCATCTAAACTCTTGTTTTGCTTATGTATGTTAATATTATATGGAAAGAGTTAATCTTTAATGACATCATAAAACGAATTTTTGATTCGGTTCTGGTCAATTATGAGCTGTTTGTCAAACGCAAAACTAGCCGCAGAGAGTTAATCACAATTTCTTTCATCCTCTAGGATTGTGTAATGATAACTGACAGTGATTCGCCAGACATGTCCACGCGTCACTGGCTTGTTTTGCAGGGTGGATAGTTATCTATGTGAACATTTAACTTAACGAGTAAATGTTAGTATCATTATTATTTCACATGGACGGCGAATATCAAAAATAAAGTTTACATTTCACAACACGTTGTTACACACTTGAATAAAATAAAAGACGGTGAATGATGTGTTGCTCTTGGAGAATATGAGAAGATTATAATGAGAAAGAAACTGATTGATTGGGAGTGGTGGTGGTGGTGGTGGTGGTGGTTGGTGGGTGGGTGGTGTTGGTGACGGTTGTGGTGGTGGTGTGGTGGTGGTGGTAGTGGGGTTGGTATTGGTTGTGATACTGGTGGTGGTGGTGGTGGTGGTGCTGCTGCTGCTGGTGGTGTTGAAAGTGGTGGTGGTGATGGTGGTGGTAGTGGTGGTGGTGGTGGTGGTGAAAGTGGTGGTGATGGTGAAAGTGGTGGTGGTTGTATTGGTGGTGGTGGTGATAGTGGTGGTGAAAGTGGTAGTGGTCGTGGCGATGGTGATGTACGTGGTAGCGATTGAAATAATTCACAGTTTTGTTTACATACCACTATTTTATATCAATGGCAAACAGGATAACCTTGCATTATATTTGTACATGCGAAGACTCATATTGTCTGTCGAAGAAAAAGGGACATTAAGTCCACACCCTTAAGAATGAGAATGTCGTTAGCACTTTTAATCTCTATGGCATTAACGCCCTTTTCCTTCGTATGGTTTTATCATTAACACCTTTCTCATTCTCAACTGGAGATATGCAACTGAAATTGAATACGTCCTACTCTCTTTTCAGTGGCCTTCCATCCAGGAAATTTGTACTTTCGGCAAGCTTTGTAGAAATAAATGGTGGTGTTTCGCGTGGTTCCCCTTTTATGCATTTTATGTAATGTTTGACCTACTCAAGCTACACGGTCTGATTTAAGTTGCTTGTTGTATCGTTGATTACACAAATATTTCCATTCCCCCTCGTTCCCTTTCTTCGTCTTATTTCCCTTGCGGGAAATGTTGGCCAGCCATTGTACCTACCCTCAGCTGCAGCTCGGAAGTGTTATACGCTCTTATTTACCGTGGCTTAGATTTCATTTCACGTCGGAATTGCAAAGTGGAAGTTCTTTCCTTAAACTTTATTCAGACGGGTTTCTTTCAATATTTGTATTTTATTTCAATGACTCCCCCTTTTATGTCAATAAGGTATGTTCACAAAGGTATTGTTTGTATGTTTGAAAACTCGTATGAGCGGTAAAAGAAATAATGGTATTAAGTAGTGTCATTGCATTGATTTTGCCTTTACACGCATCCTCCCCCCGCCCCCTCCATCCCACCCCTACCCCCCCACCCCCCACCACACAAACAAACACAAAGAGAGGGAGACACACACACACACACACGTACATGCACAACGAGTATTATGAAAATGTGTGTGTGTGTGTGTACATGACCAAGGGGATGTTTCTGACTATAAATTTTTAATGTCGCTTCGATAATTTGTTAAAGTTAAGTCATTTGATTTTAAAAGTTAATTAATTTTCATTTTCTTCTCCAAACATTGTCAATTGAACACAAAACAAAGTATGCAAATTTATAGTTTATGCATTATTTTTACTGCTGTGAAATATTACCAATTCAAGTATGCTTAAGGGGACTGTTTAACCTTGTAAAAGCCTCTTTGAAAACATGTCAAACATTGATATCTCACCTACCATGCCTACATTGTAATGTTTGAATGGACAAATAAACACCCTAGAACACAAAACTTCAGGCATTCATGATGTCAATAGGAAATTAAGTACACATAAATATCGCCACATACATTGATATTATGGGGAGATATATTCTATATAACAGCAGTCTTCCTGGTAAAACTGGAATGTTCTCACTTATTTTCAATTTTTAAAGCAATTAATGGTCGTTTTGAACCGCAGGTTGTCAGGGCTTTACTATTAAAGCTTATCTAAGAAAAAAGTAGCGTGAAGGATCATGTAGCTCAGATTTTGTCAACTGAGGACATTATTAAAGACACTATATAACACCGTGGAAGACCCGTTTTAAAAATTGTCGAACTTTGCTATCTGACATATCTGACAGTGTTTGAATGGACAAATAAACACCCTAGAACAAAAAAGTTTGGACAGTTATGCTGTCACTAGTACAATATGTGCAGATACAAATTGGCACATTAATTTTATATCGGGCGATAGGAAGTTCTGCAACACAGCTGTCTATGGAGAAAAGCTGGAATGGTCTCTCAATGATTTTCACTTTTTTAAAGCACTTAATGATTGTTTTACACTGCAACTTTTTCAGGGCTTCATTTTTAGACTGTATCAAAGACACTAGTAGCATGGGGAATCATGTAGCTCAGATTTTTTACACTGGAAACATTGTTATACAGTGCCTTTAAGTCATGTCTTTAATGGGTTTTTTTTAATCTGGCACGAATTAGGTAAAGTAAATATAAATTACCCCCAAAGCACCTATCTCATCATGAAGATACAACAACAACCTCATGCCTTCATACACCCGCATTAAATATGAAAAAATAGTGTCTGATAAATGTGATTGATGACACTGAATAATTGAATAATTATTTTTATTTTTGTTTTAACGTATTGCATTATATCATGGCGTTAATGGTAGCTAAATTGTTGACAAATTGTTTTATTGAACCATAAATCCGTAGTCATCGCAATAATCAAGTTTTCCAAATTTCTAACCGTAGTCAAAACACACAAGCCCACGTGTTCACCTGTGTAATGAAATGAATTCTACACAACTTTATAATTCAAAGATATCAATCATTTGTCATATTTTGCTAAAGAAATTTTGACAATGCTTTTGGGATGCATGTACATGGGGATTTTTTTTAATTATGCACGCCCGACTACAACAAATATCGACATTGACGTAACCTATTTTTCTGATTTTCAATGTGTATGTATGAAATCGGATAATGGACTACGTATATATATTTTATATAACAAATTTATCGGATATAGAGAAAAATACACCTTTCATTTGTACTCCAATTTTGCTTTTAGTGGATTTCCTTCCCATTTCATGATCTTGTTATCTTGGTTGTCTGATTTATATATCTCACTTAAAATTCATATTATGGTTATAACATAGATCCAATGTGTGAGTGTGTGTGTGTGTGTGTGTGTGTGTGTGTGTGTGTGTGTGTGTGTGTGTGTGTGTGTGTGTGTGTGTGTGTGTGTGTGTGTGTGTGTGTGTGTGTGTGTGTGTGTGTGTGTGTGTGTGTGTGTGTGTCGTGTGTGTGTGTGTCGTCGTCGTGTGTGTGTGTGTCGTGTGTGTGTGTGTGTGTGTGTGTGTGTGTGTGTGTGTGTGTGTGTGT
>JZLH01S0368886.1:23428-36110 GCA_001188425.1 Eucidaris tribuloides
TCGAATACGCATTTTTCTCGATGTTTGTATTTTGTAAGTTAGTGGCCATGAAGTAGAAAAACTTGTGATGGGGTTACTATGATTGTATACTGTCAAATTATTTCTGATATTAATTTCTGTCTGTATCAGTAGTCTACTACCTCAACCATTTTGCAGAGCACATCTCACAGGGGATCGGCCAGGTGTTCATTTGAAATTACCGGACTCCGATACGAAAGTTCCTGCCCCCCCTCCCCCCCCCCACCCCCCCCCCTCCCCCCCCCCCCCCCCCCGTCCAGATCGGAAGAATGAAAAACTAGCCAATAGGGCCTACATGAAAGGCAAGTTTATGTAATTATATAGAAAGGAAGCCTTCAGAAGATCTCAATCCAGTTGTCGCATTATTTGCCCTTTTGAAATCGTTCACAAAGCGCGGATAATGGTACACGTAACTACCTGCTTAGTTCTTTGAAAACACGGAAGGAGAAGGGCGCTGTTGAGATGATAACTATCATTGTCTTCACAGCACGCGACATGACACAAAGCAATCAAAAGCTACGCAAAGTTAGTACGGCACATGTACCTGCTTCAAAAAATCAATTATGTTTATATGACACTGATTATCTCGATGATTATGATTGAACGAGGAAAGTAACTGTGCCAGCATTATAGTTGATCTAATTTGCATTGTGGCTGAGTTGTAGCTCACAAAATATCTTGAGCTATCTTTCCGGGTACAACTCTGACATTTCCGAAAAAATCCCGTTCGTTTGTGAAATATCAATGTCTTCACGGTCTATTTCGAGGAGAGTTCCTTATCTCCATTCGAAAAATGCGCTCCACGACACTCATTCTGCAATGCAGAATCCAAATTATCATTTTCTTCGCTACCTCGAGATATTGAAGCCGGTTCTGGCTAATGACGCAGCTAGTCTTAACTAATGATTCGGGTCCTCACGACATGATTTTAGATCGTCGGTAAAATCTCATTCTATATTGATAGAAATGAGAAAAAAAAAACCCTACAAGTGTGTTATTCCTCTTCATAAATCTGAAAGTGATGTTTTTTTTTCCTTTTATAATAAATCATGGATCATCGTTTTCGGGTGTCACACTATAGATTATATTTTATTTCATTTTGATCTTATTGCTCAATTCGTTTCTCCTATTCTTCGATTATTAATTTCGTCAGGTCATGGAAATAAATTTCTATGTCGCCATACAGGTGCAAAGAAGTGTTGGGCTGTGACGGGGTTATTTATGTCGTTACAAGTACTGTGGAAATATCTGATTTTATGCCGACTCGAATCAGTTCACGCCAATTTTGAGCCAATTCGTGCTCGTCATACCTCCTAACTTTTACGAAGTCATACACTGTGTATGTCTGTATAAAAGTAAAAGCCTTTTTGACTTCTCGATGCGTTATCAGTGGTTTTGTTGAGACCTTGAGATCAGATTCATGGTTTGAAACACGAGCTTGATCATCTTCAAATTGCACGCTGCAATGAGAGGGGTTATGCATATTCATAAGATAACATATCGGTATTGGCCATCACAGCGCCTATGAGAGGAAACTATGCATAATTCATAAGGGTTATTGTTTGGGCTTCGCGTACCGGAAAACGTGTGTGATTGGTCCGTACATAAACGGGGACTGGTATAAGCCACACCCCTCGTAGCAACAGGATAGCTGTGCGCTTCGTCTCAAATCAAATCGTCCACGGGTATAGACCGTCTTAAATCAAATCGTCGCAGAACGGATTAATACATAACACACTGTAATATCAGGAAATGTTATTTGCTACAAATTAACTCATGAGATACTCTAGATTATCATTGTGAGTTTCGTGACTAGTTAAGGAAATGAATTAAGCAGCATTGTGGTGGAAATCTAAAAGTAAAGCTTTGTGCATTTAGACTCACATACAGCAAGTAAAAGAAAAAAAGTCATATCAGAATGTACAATGAAAAGACAAGATACAAAAATGAACACAAAATAATAGGAGGAAATTCTGAAGCTATAAAATAAATTATGTATATCATTTTCGGTAAAACCGTAGAATGAGAAAAAGTAAATGTGAAAGAGAATCAACGATATCAACATGATTGGATTTTAAAAAAAAAAATAACCTTTTAAATCAGGGTTGGCCGGTAATACGGGCGGTAAATACCGGGGTGGTAATACGCGTTTTACCTTTAAATACTGCCTTGCTATTTTTGACAAAAACGGGGAATACCGGGAAATACTGGGAAATACTATAAAAAAGTTATTTCTTGAAGGATAATAACTCAAAAATGTTAGAGATTGTTGTTCAGTAAGTGTGATTCAACACAAATATAACAAAAAACTAATTAAGTGAGGTGGGGAACAAGGGACTCATTATGATTGGTGGGACAAATTTTTCTACACAGCCAAATCAATACTAAAAGTATGGAAATTTTACAATCACCTGCTTTTATTTAGAAATTTTTTTCAATCATTTCAGTCTGCAAATATCTGAATTGCCCATAAATTGAGAACACTTAAAATAGCACACCACATGTTGATTTTGACCCTGTATATTCAGCAAGATGGGCTGCACCCACAATGTAAACACCTGAATAATGTACAGGGTAATACTGTATGTATTGGACAGTATGTGAAATAACACTAAATTAAAATTATCAAAACTCAAAAGAGGTTTTTCAGAGTCTTTTCATCTGAAATTTATCAGTTCAAGATGGTTTTGTTTAAGAAGAGCCAAATGAACTGCATAATTGCCTTCTATTGACTTGTACAACTTCAGAGTACATGGCTAGTATTGCCCACTATTTCCCAGTATTTCCAGTATTTCCCAGGTATTTTCCAAGTATTTCCGGTATTTCCTAGTATTTCCCAGTATTTCCCAGTATTCCCAGTATTTCCCAGTATTTCCGCCTGGGTGGGAAATACAGGTATTTCCGGGAAATATTGCCAACCCTGCTTTTAATTAAATATTGAAATTGATTTATTTCTAAAATTTAGTTTTAAAGGTATTGGCTAACATTTACCACAGTTAAAAAAATCTGAGCTACATTATTGAGTCCCCATGCTACCATTGTCTTTGATAAGGTCTAAAAATGATGCCCTGAAAAAATTGTATTTCAAAATGATTATTTAGTGCTTAAAAAAAGTGAAAATCGTAAGTTGATTGGATTCACCTGCCTATTTTCTCCTGTAGACTTACTGTGTGTATACCAACGCTATTTAAACTCGCCCCGAGTTTTAATTGTTTATTCATGCATAACTTGCCATTGGCAGTGTAACTTTCCAAACTTTTTTATTCTAGGGTGTTTATTTGTCCATATGAACACTACTATGTAGTTCAGATATCAACATTTGACAATTTTTTTAAATTGAAGCTCCACAATGTTAGCCTATCACATTAACTGAACTGTAAAAATCAATAATCAACTTTGGTAATATTGATGTAGATGATGATGATTACTACTAGGCCTACTGATATTGATAATCATCATCATCATCTTCTTCTTCTTCTTCTTCTTCTTCTTCATCTTCTTCTTCTTCTTCCTCTTCGTCCTCCTTATCCTCTTCCTCTTCCTTTTCCTCTACCTCTTCATCTTCCTCTTCCTCTTTCTCTCCTTCTTCTGGAAAATGGTAATTTTTCTATAAATCTTAAGCACATAAGCTATTTTTTTAGTGCCTCCTACAAAGGTGAAGGAGAACATAATTATTATGATTGTTCAATTCAGTTGTACAATTGTGCACAGATACAACATTCGCGCATAAAGGGTTAAGGTTTTTGACATCGTCGGTCAGCCCCCTCATCAGGAGACAGATGAGGGTATACTATATGTATTCATGCGACGAAACTCGTCAATTCCAGCTGAATTGATTTTAGCACGTGAATGCCACGCAAAGAAAAATTTGTTAAAAATATCAAAATGCAATTCAACGTCATAAAACTATTACTTATGATTCTTACATGATCAGTGGATCTTTCAAAATTACTGATTTTACTGACGGATCCCAGTTTTCCAACTGGAATCAGATCGAAATGTGATTCATATTTTATTGCAAGTCTGCATTAAATGCGTGCGATTGATCGGATAAGTGCGTGCGCACGCGATAAGCTGGAATTGCCACTGATCTCTATGGGGATTCAATCTTGTGCCGTGCAGGCCCCACTGTAAAGGGATAAAGGGGTACTTTGGGGTTTCAAATTGTCATTCCTATGGCCTTTTAGTATAAACATCAACAGATTTGTAATTTCTTCATTGATAATTATCTGTTCTTAATGCAGGTACAATGCAGAACAACAGCAATTCCTACTGGCAGCAGGGAGTCACTGGTTCATCAGCTATGCAGAGACCACCTAATTTGGCCAGCAATGCAGTCCCTATGACTGCTACAAATCCAGGGATGTTCCAAGGGCCAGGCCCAACTCCAGGAAGGGCATGGACTCCAGGAATGAACACACCAGGCCGTATGGGCCGTGATCCTCGCACTTTTGTAGGAAATTCACATGACCAAACAAAGTCACAGCAGTATCCTGGCCCGGCATGGACACAACAAGCAGAAATCAAGCCGCCTATCCAATTTCAGGGACATGGGTCGAACGCTTCACCCGCACATGTCCGTCATCAGCACACTTCACAAAGTCAAGACAAAATGCCAAGTTATCCCCTTCCTCCGCCACCTTTCATTCAGTCTCCAGAAGGACAGCGCATGATGCCTGATACACAACATAGACCTGGTTCAGGCCCAAGTCCAAGTTCTGGTCTTGGTCCAACTCTAGGACCTAGTCTACATTCAGGTCCACGACAAGATCAGATGCTGTTTCCTCCAACTAATCACATGCATCACCAGCAAGGGCCTACAGCTCCTCAAATGCCAAATATGATGCCCAATGCCATGGATAATTTCCACACTCCAAAACTGGCATCGGAATTGTCACCGTGGTTACATCAGGAACAAGGCAGCTTCGGTGATGGTCTGTCTTCTGATATGAACTCAGAACAACAATGGCTAGATAGCAGACAGCATGCTAACAAAAATCATGGCTATGAAAACAAAAACTTCAAGCCTACTGAACTTATTCCGTATCAATCTCGTCATCCTAAGCATGGAAGAAATACTTCAGTAATGGATTTCACCAATTACAGAAACAAACAAGATCGCAAAGTGTCAGCATCTGCAGGAGAAATGGAACTAGGAAATGAGAAGCGTAAGCAAGAGAAAGCTGAGAATGAAGATAGTCTTGATCAGAAGTGGGTCAGGAATTGGTTGAAAGGAGTGAAGAAGAAAGAACCTCGGGTGAAAACATTGACCAAAAGACCATCGGTAAGACAATGAGACAATGATGTAATTGTATAAAAGTCATCTACTTTGAAATATACTTAAAAGGTGTAATTTTGTTCAAAGAGTTTACTAGTAAGCAAAACTTCAAAAGAGGCAATAGCAGGTACAAAATGTTCCTAAAAACAACTATTACAGATTTAACAAATATGAAATTTTCTTATACTGCACCCCCCCCCCAAAAAAAAAAATGCACTGCTTACCCTACACAAGATTTTTTCCAGAACCATTAATCAAAGTGAAAGAATTGTGTACAACAACAAAATAAGTTGTAACCCATGTTTGTAAATAAAAAGGAGAGCTGATTACATTTGAAATTAATGAAATACACGTAGAGGAAAAATCTCCCCAGATACCGATTGATCTTTCTCCGTGGACACTTCAGGCATGCAATGTACTTAACATGGTATGCTGGGCATAATGTGTGTGTCACTTCAATAGTGCTATCAATCTAGTAAAAGTTACTTTGTTATCTTGAACCAAAATTCATATGTTTACCTCATATATATGATTGAAATTGACACATGTATGGAGAATCAAGACAGGATTTTTTTTAAAGGATAAATAGCTGAAATTTGATGTTCTTTTTCTTGCAGCTTGCTGAAAGCAGACAGATCCTTGTGAGGTACCTCCAACTGCTGAATCAGATGAAAGAAAAGCGAGATGTGATGTCAGATTGTTTGAACACAGATGACATAACATGGCAGCAACTCTGCAATCAGATGACAAACATGAAGGTAACACAATCCTTTTCCCTCTGATTTTGGGGTCTCGTTATCATAGTTTCATCAAATATATGGACATAGAAAATAAAGGAAAAGAGAAAACAAGTATTTATTTAAAACAACTATCATGTACAGTACCTGTAGATAAGATCTTTTACGTATAATACTGTGAGAAATGAAAAAAGGAAGTTTCCCTGTGCAGTACATTTCGTAGGACCTAGCATGAAGGTGTTGAAACTAAACCTGCCTACCCCTTCTCCCCCCCCCAAAAAAAAAACCAGAAGTGATCGTAAACAGAAATGAAGTTAGAATGTCCAGCATGCTTCAGCGGATCAAAGAGCCCCTGAAATAAAAAAAAAATACTTTGTGTAGATCTTTTGCTTGTATGTTTGCATTTTTTACTTTAATTTTTGTTATTGAAAAATTATGCAAATCTCAGTAAATGCACGTAGAGGAGTCTGGAATCGATTTTATTCATATGCTGGAATGTATTGCTCATTTCAGGAATATTACTCATTTTAGGAATATTACTCTAATTTTGCCATGAACTGTACTGGAACTCTGCTTAGTATGAATCTAAACAAATATTTTTATTTATTTATTTTTTAAATAAAAATATTAGTAACAAGGTAAAATATCCGGTCCTTTACATATTGTGAAAATGTAATTGATTACATTTTCTCTTCGTATATATTACCGTATGTGTTGTTAACAAAGAACTGTGATTCAATTCACAGGAAGAGTTGTCAACAATTCAAAAAAAGGTGACAGATTCTGCCTTTGTCAGTGGATTGAAAGAAAGGATAGACCGTACTACAAGAAAGAGGGTAAGTGACATCCAGGTAATAATGGGAAAATAATCAATGCTGGTATTGGTGATGGGACAAATCATCACTTTTCAGGTGATCTAGATGTAGCTATCTTTCCGCAGCAAAGCTGACAAAAGATATATATTCAGGTTACTGAGGAAGTGATAGTTTGTCCCATTGCCTGAAAGCAAAAGGTGATTATTTGCTTTGTATTCTACATCTGTAACCAACTAAAAAAAATTATATTCACTTTTTCTACAAGAAAGAACAGTAATTATTACATCTCCACTGGCCAAGCAACTGGGCAATTAATAGTCTGAATTAATATGGTGCAATGCACTTTCATTTTGTGTATACTCAAAATTTTTGATAACGCGTTGGGAATCTATGGAGTGAAGAGATCAGCGAAACACGAGTAATGCCATCATCGGGTGCAACAAACTTTTCTTCATAGGCAAAACTATGCTTTATCACATAATGAACTGTTGATCAATCTTACAGCAAGATTTTTACTATGTGGAATATGATGGTAACTATTACCATGATACTAATTACTATTTTAAATTTCATTTTAGCTGTATGTTTTATGGTGGTGATTATCTTGTGAAACATGGTCTGTAAAGGTATAGGATCTCAGCATCCCGATTGATTTGGAAATGTGTATGGTCTCATTGATTTGGGGTGTGTCCTTTAGTGATCAGAAACCATCTGCTGAATTGACATCTTGGCCTTGAATGCATTGGAGATGGGCCAGCTCCAGGGGTATGGCCGCATTGAAAGTATGGACAATAAAAACTGGATGAAAAAAAATGTCTAAGCATTCAAATGCCGTTTGTTCTGTTCAGTTTGCTTGTTTTAATCCTGAGATATGTTAAGTTTAACACGAAAAGGTAAAATCACAAATGTGCCATTTTCACTACAGTCAACAATAGCATCAGGCCCTCTTCCCGTAAAAGTGACAAAAGTGTGATTCCACCGTTTTGTTCTTTTCAACATATCTCGAGATCAAAACAAGCAAATAGAACAAAACAAACAACTTTTTAAAGCTAAGACGTTGATGTTGACGCAAATATGTGTCACAACAGTGATTTCTAACTGTCAAGGAGGGCGCTTTTCACTTGAACAATTTTCTGAGACGTGTTGCAGCATGTCTCAAAAAATTCTGCAAGTAAAAAGCGCCCTCTTCGGCAATTAGAAAATACTCTGGTGACATGATGCTTACATCAACATCAAGGGCAAAGTCTTAGCTTTCAAATGCCATTTGTTTTGTTCAATTTGCTTGTTTTAATCTCAAGATATGTTGTAAACAACAAAAGGGTGGAATCACAATTGTGTCACTGTTACAAGAGACTGTAGTAAAAGTGGCACAATTGCAGTTTTACCTTTTCTTATTTAAATTAACATATCTCAAGATTAAGACAAGCAAATTGAACAAATCTAACGGTATTTGAAAGCTTAGACTATGCTCTTGACGTTGATGTAAGCATCATGTCACAAGAGTATTTTCTAATTGCCAAAGAGGGCGGCTTTCACTTGCACAATTTTTTTTCAGACACACTGTACATGTATATGACCCATGCCTGTATGTGAAACAGACTTATATTAAAGGACAGTGACATGATTGGGAGAATTCAAAGATGCCTCTCCAACCAAATTGGTTGAAAGATATACAATGGATACACCAGCTGGAGTGCATCTCCTGGCTGGAAGGATTTATCTTGAATTTGTTTTACTTACACCAAATCAAGCATGGACATACTAACATTTTGTTTCTCTTGAGCCCCGATAGAATTAGATGCCACGGAGAGCTACACAATAGATTTGTCTGTCACAAGGCATACTAATAGGAGTTCTTTAGAATGAGTCAACTTTTGAGTACACTATTTTCACAATAGAATCCTTGCACAGTTTACTTGATTCTAGAATAGTTTCACCCCAAGTTGAGGACCACCCCTGGTCATGTCATTTAATTTTAAGAACGGCACATTTCACAAATGATTTCTTTGTGTAAAATGCAGGTTTTTCTGTGCATGTGTTGCATTTATAAACCCAATTAAATGCAGTTAACTTATGCATGAAAAGGAAACATTTTACTCTATATAGTTTAATTTCTCACGAATAGGAAAGAGATAGGAGACGTCGCCAGGAAGAATGGGCCACCAGAGAGGACCAGATCAGAAGACAAAATGAGAGGATAGATAGCAGGATGGCTGCAGCTCTACTGGCAAAACAAGAAAAAGAGAGGGTGAGTGCAAGCAATATCATAGGAATATCAAGGAATGTTGTTTCTATGAAGTCCTTGAAACCTTGTCAAAGGTCGCAGAGCCTTGTTTGTGTTTGATTTGGGTTCATTACCGTGATATCTTTAGAACAGCTGATCAGATTTTAATGTATCTTCAATAGTTCAACTATGTACTATAAAACACCAATTAATGGATTAGATTTCTGAGTTGAATGGTCAAAGGTCAAAGGTCACAGGGCCTTTTACATGTCTGATATGAGCCCATTACCACAATTACTTTAGAACTTCTGATCAGTTTGGGAAATTACATCAGTGAGGTATTTAAATTTAAATGAAACTGGATGGGAGTGCAGAAGCATACCGACCATCTGCTCACAATTGAACTGCTCTAGTTTATAATTGGAAGCAACCAGTGCTTTGTTTCGATATTGGTGTTACCCTCAGACCACAGAATAATTTTGCAAATGTGCTTTACATTTCATACTTGGCATATTTTCATTGTATCCCACAACTACAAGTGAAGACAAAAGAAGCAGAGAGAAAACTTTGTGAGACATACATATTGTATACACCTACGGACACCCTTATGACTCATTGAGCTACATAAATAATCATGTACAGACCATGTCCAAAATTATCACAGGTTCTGGAAAACTTTAATCAAATTGCATAAAGAGAGATTGGATTTGTTTAAAGTTTAAATTTTGTGTCAAACTCAAAATTAAAATCTGTAAATTAATTCAAGTTTTCAGTGACAAAGACATGGAACCTCTGCCATTAATTAGGTAATACTGACATTTCTGACATTCTATTTCATGACTTTACAACTTAAAAGGGCATCATCTGAAGAGGTAGTGGCAACCATCCAACACTTTTGTTTTAATCTTGCAGCCTTGCATGATGGTCTTGGTTGACCAAAGGCTAGGCTCACCGTCGGCGTCAGGAAGGGCATCTGGTCACCAAATTCTGCTCCACTAAACCATCATTTTGTGAGGTGATTTCAGCCATCCCCATCATTAGGACAAGATTGAATTTAAAAGTCTGGATTACTACTTCTACTATCCCTCTTTCTAATTTATTGACTTTGTAGGAAGAAGAATTGCAGAAAGAAGTGGACAGTGCTTTGTCTGAAGTCCGGAGGAAGAAACAAGATGCTACCAAGACTTTGGAGCTGATGCGGGGGCTACGAAAACTCAGACATTTACGGAAAGAAACAGCTGAGAAAAAAGGTTTGTGGTCACTGGTCTTTCTATATCAGAACAGACGTGTGACTTGGCATAAATATGAAATTTTCAAACTCTTCAGCAATGAAAAAGTCACAAAACTAGAACCAAATAGTTTGGGGTATTTGAATTTGGCAGATTGTTGTGATATTAAACATGCATTTTAATAATATCAATAATAATAATAATAATTAACATTTATATAGCACTTAATACACATTGTTTCAAAGCACTTCACAAACTTATATATGTGTAACTACAAAGTGAAATTAGAAATAAATGAATGAGAATTCATGTCCAAATCGCTTGAAGATTTTTCATATTTATCCTTTTTCGATCATTTATATAATTTTGCTCAAATACATGTAGTATTTTTGGGAAGTATGACTAAAAGCTGTCAGTTGTATCATTGGATACAGATTTTGATGCAGTAAACAAAATAAATGTATTTTTTTTTCATTTTAATTATTATCATCAATTTGTGTATACCAGTAATGATGGAAGTCCTGGTGCATGGCATTACTGCTTCTTGATAAACCAGGCACCACAATACAGTTATCTCTGTTTGAAACTGAAATTTGATTTGATTTTATAGTGAATGTTATAACCACATACAGAAGTTTACAGTGATAGTTATAATGGAAATAATAATGTAGGTAACAACGTGGAAACAACTTTACAGTTGTACATTTCATTTGTATTTATTGCAACATTGCACAGATCCAATCATTTATGACTTATGTATAAGTGACCTGAACTGGCGTATCATTACCTGGCTCTGACGAAGGTTGAGGGAGCACTGGTAATACCATTTCTAGTAAGATAGTGGGAATACTCACATTTGCAGCAATAAAGTGTTAGACGCCACCTGTAAGTTCGATTTGTATAAATTTGTTGTGCATTACTCTGGGGAGAAAAAAGTAATGACACTGACAGAAAAATTCCAAATCTGTGGAACCTGCAAATGTATCATTCCAAAAACTGATGGACACATAGCCACATACCCTCCTCCCATGCAAATATGGGTCAAATGTAATGCTTGACGTACACTACCATTCTGAAGAAATAAAATGTTATTTGTTGTAAGTGAGAAATGATTAAAGTTACAGCACTGATTATTTGTGAACACAGGATTTGTGGGAGAGCCAGGCGCCGATGCTGCATTTGAAAACAAAATCTCAGGACTAGAAAATATGATGAACAAACGGAAACTCTTGTATGTGGAGGAAGAGAAAGCACTTAAGGTGGGTAGTGAAACTTGTGTGTTGACCCATTGGAGATGATTTGATTTCAATATAACATGCATTCCCCATAGATTCCAAGAGGAGATATCTTGTTCTTAGTCTCCAACGGGTTATTGTATTAATTCCTGCAATCAGGTGCTTCTCATGAGAGCCTTAGACTTGAAACAAACTTGGAAGTAGTTGTTTCATGTGATCCACTGTCCCAGTTAAATTCAACTGTTTTAGCCCCCAAGTCCAGCAGAGGACTAGAGAGTATAGTAAAAAGAAAAATTGTTTTAGAAAAGCTACATGTAGATGTAAAAAGTGGTTTTTACTTTATTCTTTTTTATTGGGTCAAGTTCAGTGCTATATTATCTTACTTATTTCAGATATCAGTTATCTACTGTGGCAAGGAACTTGTTAAAAGTTAATCAATGCAGAGCAGGTTTGCTGTTCATCTCTGTTTATCAGATTAATGATAAATTAGATAAAATGATATTTTTATTTTTAATGACTTAGAAAAAAAAAATGTACATGTACATCTGTTGCTACTGGGGCCGTATGAAATATTAATGAGCTCATGTGTAATAAATGATTCTCAGGTATTTATTACCAAGTAAACCGTGGCATTACTGTTATCCAGCATAACCTGGTGTTAGTACTGGCTGATGGATATCAGTAGGTGTCAGATTCAAGTTCTATTATGTCTCTCTTTTCTGAGTCATTGCAAAAAAAAGACTAAATAAAAAAATCAAGCATTTGATCTAATTTATCATTAATTTGATAATACAGAGATAAACAGCAAACCTGCTCTGCATCGTAAATTCTCTCTGCAAACCCTTCTTTCATTGATATATTCATTTGTTAACCCGTTGGAGACGGTTTGATTTTGCTTTAACACACATTTTCAATAGACCTCGTGACGAGATATCTCGTCACTCGTCGTCAACGGGTTAATAATCAAGTTTGGAAATTCATATATGTGACCTGCCACCACAAAACTCACCATAAGTTGGAAAAATAAAAAATTGTGTTTTCCACACAGTCTTAAAGCCCAAGTTTAGTTTTGGGGATTTTTTGTTATTTGAAAGCTTTATGCCCCAAAGTCATAACCCTGCAATAATAGATTCTGAATGACTTTAG
>JZLH01S0368886.1:53996-77883 GCA_001188425.1 Eucidaris tribuloides
ACATACTAGTATTTTAATTTTATCTGGGCCAGATAAAAATAAGATCCATAGGGAGCCACACAATACCACAAGGGGTATTGACATAAGTTATTTTAGAATGAGTCAACGTTTGACTACAAGATTTTCACAGGAGAATCCTTGCATAGTTTACTTGATTCTAGAACTAGTTTCAGCCCAAGTTAAGGACTACCCCAATCATGTCATTTACCTTTAAGATATTGATATTTTATGTGTGGTACCCAATTTATTAATTTTTTTCCAGTTAGCTTTACTCAGTCATATCAGTTTACAAACAAAACAGGACTATTGATCACTACTGGCTTTAGAATTATACCAAAATCTAATAAAGTAACTGTGCTTGCTTTGGTATATCTCCAACCTTTCATCACCCGTGACTGTCAGTATACATTGCCAATGCAACAGCACTCTGTGTGTGGTACGTATGTTATGTAAATTACAACCTCATCCAACTTTTGTTTGTTCTCTTGGGTGAAATCAACAGAGAAAAAAAAATATCACAGATTTCTTTTCCAACATTATGACGGCATGATCTTATCCCTTCATCTCCAATATGGACAATCTACACACTTTGTTTTATGCACAAATATATATATATATATACAGACACATATATGAACAGATGCTGTATCACCCACCATTAGTATCGGCTCTCAGTACAAACCTGGAATCTTGGCACTGAGAAAATAATTTAAAGGGCACGTTTTGACACCAAGAATAATCTCAACATTCTTGGGTTAATATACATATACGAGTCATAAATGAACGGCAATATATAATCTTTTATGTACATGTACTTGTACAAATATATATATACACATATATATAGTTTTATTCTTCATTCATTTACATCTCCATCGGATGGGAGGATGGAAAGTGTAATCAAGAATTCACGAGATAATTCGATGACAAGCTTTATGAGCCATCTAGCACCAATGTGTGGTAGTGTTGTGCCAAACTAAGTAGAGGTGTTTTCACAATATGATGCTCATTGTCAATGCAGATTTATCACATAAAATGCAAATATAGAGGAAAAGTGGCAAAATACTGCTTCCCTCACATTTCTATTGGTACTGGTTGATTAAGCACATGAAAAGGTTAGGGAACCTGTGGTTGTAATTTGTCATGCCAGTTGCTGTAAGGGTATATTTGCTGATCTATGGTGGTGGTGGTGGTGGTGGGATGTGCATATACCACTTTGAAACAGTATACAGGGGAACCTAATTATAAAGAGGACCTGAAAACCGTGACAATTACCTTGTTATATCAGGGTACGGAAACAAAGAAATATAAAGAGTTGGGAGCTGCAAAATCACCTTGTTATAAGAGGGTTTTGTTATATCTGTCCTGTTTGTAACCAGGTTCCACTGTATAATGCATAATTCAGCAATAAAAGCATTAGAAATATGTGGCACACGACATTCTCATACAAGTTTGGCAAATTCCACAAGAAAGTAGCCAAACCTCACAGACAAGGGTATGCTGAATTCATGAGTTTTTACTCAATTAACCAGTTGACACAAACATCTATATGCCACTTATTCCCCAGTACTGCATTTCTTGATAACCTGACACAGTTTGTATTTCCTCATTTCACTCGATGATTCATCTCCTGTTCTATTCAGTTATCATGAGGGTTTTTAAAAAAAATTTTATTGACCTTAGAATGAAACTTTTTTTTCAATCAGGCAACACAGCAATCATTTCAACCCTCCCAATTATAAAAAAAAACAATGCAAAATATTTGTACAATAACCACCTAAAATTGGCAAGGACATTTTTGCATTTTGTTTATCTCAGATTAAGGGTCACTGCCAGAGGCCAACATAGTTTCCTGAAAGCCCCGATGGTAGCGGGCCACCTGCCACAAAGAGCCGTGTTCCACTCTTGTCGTACTGGTGAGTGTAGACGGCATTTAGGTGGTCCGATTCGCTGAAGAATTGGTGGTATAGATAGTCTCGATGCTACGGAAGAAAGAGAAAAGAAAGCCAAAGATATGATTCAAGCAAAGAAAAAATAACTTTTGGAGCAATAAACTGGTTTGTTTGGGGCCTGACAATGAACTTTTCCATAAAGCTGTCTGTAATGAATACATTTCAATACTTGGAATCTAACTTGCATTCCTTAGTTGATGTTATGTCATGCAATCCTCTGGCAAGCTTTAAGGTTGCTATGGACAACCTCTGTGTAAAAGGTAAGCATAAAAGTTGAACATGTTAGTAAACCAGTCTATTTCGTTAACAACTAGTCTTAAACATGGGCGGCCCCACAAGGGGGAGGAGGGTCCCCCCATTGTTTTCAAACTAATTAAATCCCACCCCTCCCCCCTCTATTATTTGTGCTATTTGGCTGGGTAGAAATGCATTTTCTGGCTGGCCAAAAAAAATCTTTACGTTTCCGGCTTCAGTTTGACTTTTTCCTGCTGAAAATGGATTTTCCCCGCTTTTTAATAAGTTTATTAGATAAAATGCTCCCTAAATACAGCTCAAATTGCACCAGATAACATAATATAGCTACCCTCAGCTTGACCCCGACCACAAGGCATGTGTACATTTCTAATTATTTTCTAAGTCTCCCGTTTGGAAGGTGGTTCAGGTGGGAGAATCTCCTGTTTAGGTATATGCTTATTTCATTTCATTTCATTTCATTTATTGTTTCTGCATGGCAAACTTTGTGCATGAAGGAAGCAACTATTACTTAAGAAATACAAATAGAAATTATAATCATGCAGGAGGACTCCCAATAAGCAAGCTTAAAGGGAGAAGGCGCCGCAATAAGCAGGCATAAGTTAAGAAAACATTTGAGTTCTTGCCAACCAATCAATCGCACGTACACATTGCTGAAACTGACCAAGCATGACCGATGCATGCCCCCGACGTGTGTTCGTCACGCCGTAGTAATGTATGCACTGTTTGAATCGATAAGCTCTCCCCCCCTATGACTGTTTCTGCAAGTTTTATCTTAAGATAAGGCTTGCAAAGACATAAAATAAACACAAATTAACTAATTTATGGGCCTTGCTGAGTGTGAGTGTCACACAGTAGCCCTTATTTAGGCTGTCTTTATCACCATATACCATAATTCCACAATACTCTCAATGCCTCTTTATTTCTTGAACTTATGCCTGTTAGTTGCTGGCGCCTTCTCCCTTTAAGAATTTGGGCCTCTCATTACACATAATACAACAAACAAAAACAAAATTACACAACAAATTTCATAAACTACAATAAGTGTATCCTTGTGATAGAAAGGAAAATGGGATAGCGGGAAAAACAGCAGCAGAAGACGAGAGAAATACGTGGGACAGAGGAAGAGAAAGAAGGGAATAAATTACAGGTTTTCTTACAATAGCACTCTGTGATACAATGACAAAATATATGGATATTCACAAAGCTATAATGTAAGAGCAAACTAAGCAACAGGCAATCTAAATTCTGTAGTAAGTATAGTCGCTCAGGAATAAAGGGAGGAAGCTGGAGTTACAATGAAAGAATTTTTAAAGGGAGTATGTAGGTTAATCATTTATATCGGGCAAATATATCTTTAAATGATGTTTTGAATGAAACTACTAAACTAAAACCAGGAATTTCGGAGGACAAAGAATTCCATACATCTGGGCCGGAGTGTCTGAATAGATTTTTGTGCTAAAAGAGTTTGAGGACTTGATAAATGAATATAGCTAGCATGTCTTCTGGAATAAGAATGAATCTATGTGCATTGCACATTTATTTGCACGTTTATTATAGTAGCTGCGCAACGTGAATGTCCTTTATCATTATTAAAGGTCCAGACAAAATGGCTAGTAAACGATACAGGAGTCGACAAAGAGGCAATAAACTAGGCCTGAGTCAAAACGTTTGCACGACGTTCACACGAACGTTAAAACGCAAAACGTTTTGAAATTTTACAATCTGTTTAAACCCTTAATTGACATAATTCCATTAAATGCTAAAAGTTTTGTGTAATGTGATATAGCAATTTTGAAAAGAAAGGCGATAAGTGCTGCAGGTGCTTACTGAATTACTGTAATCTCAACCATAGATGCTTACTATACTTAGCATGCATTGTGAGCTGGACATACACTGGACCTGTCAATCAGGACCACCCTCAAATGAAGCCTACCAATTATAATACCTCTCTGTCTATTCACTACAGCCAGACATCTCGGCTATTGGTTTAATACCATCCTTGTTGTGTTTACTAGACCATAGAATAATATTCTATGGTTCTTTCTATACAGGTACTTCACTATCACTGAACTCGTGCAATAAACATCAAAATAACGATAGAACTTACTCCTGGTTTTCAATGTTCTTTCTTGTTGTACTCAATATAAGACCTCACAAATATTACAATTACGTTTAAACGTTTTAAACGTTTTGAGGAACAGTTTAAAACGTTTCAAACAAAAACGTAATGACTCAGGCCTACAATAAACTGTATCTTACCAGCCATCCCTTCCCGGTGTATAGCCTCATGGGCTGGGCCTTGCCCTTCACGTCCTCCTCGATGAATTTACCCGCCCTCAGGTCAAAGAACATGATGGCGCCCTGTCCCGTACCCACGGTCAGCACCGCATCTCGGAAGCTCACCGACCGCACACCTGCAATTCACAAATGCAAAAGGGAAACACTGTGAGAAATCTGAGACAGCAGATCATCATGATGTGACTGTAGTGCAGCATTGTTTTATGTAACTGGTGAACGAACACGAGTAGCAAGGACTAGCCACTGGCTTGACTTCATAATCTCTTGATCTAGACACGACATCACAACAAATTAAATGTGAACAACAAAACAATAAGTTCTCCACTCAAAAGACTGCTGGGCAATTGAGGCATTTCAAATATGTAAATTTTTATGTTTTGCTGGTTCATAAGAACTTTTTAGGCACATGTACACTATGAATTCTTGCATTCTGGGGTGTAATAAGTGCTGCAATTCAATTAAATATCTTGGACTGTAAGAAAACCACCACTTTGAAATTATTGGTGCATAATACATCTGGCATCACCTCTGGTATAAAATTAAATTATGACCTCCACACATCAAGAATGAAATGAAAACTTTAAAATTGTGCACCTGCTTTTGACTTACCACTGCCTTTCTCACGAGAGTGAACCGAGGCTACACATTTTCCATTCCTCGAGTCTAAAAATGAGACATGCGACTGTGAACCGACTGCATAGAGCGAGAAATCCTCTGACAGGGCGATGCACACATTTTCCTCGCAGTACGGGAGGCGCTTGGACAGTCGCTTGCTGAAACCTCTCAAGTCCCAGATGTGGATGTAACCATTGGCCGACAATGATGCTAATTCCTGAAATACGTAGAACAGGATCATGAATAGTGATGTGTGTGAACCAGCCCTTTTCACAAGACTAGCACAGTGGTCTCCGTTTAATGGTGATGGCGCTTGCACAACCATTTTCAGCCATTAATCAAGAGTACCCCAGTAAGTGGAGTAATTTTCATTGAGTAGAAATGGTTGGCAAAATTTTACCCTATTAATTTGTTGGAGAATAAGAATGAGAATATAGGGCTGGGATCAATGGAAAACGTGTGTGATATTGAAATTGATTCATCTCTGACGGATTAACAGGAATTTTCCAATAAATGTTACCCCATTATGTGGAGACCACTGTAATACATGCTCATCATTCAAACAGAAAACGGGTATGAGCATTCACTGATTGTATCAGTTCTAATAATTGTTAGACACAAACTGAGGACAATCTGAAAGAACAAAACACGACTATCAAACCAGACACCCTTGCTTTTGCAGAACCGTTGGGTCCATATCCAGTCTAAAAATTGAATCCTGCCACTGACTATTTTCTTCCCCCACCCCATTTACATGTATTTCATATGCCCATCAGCTTAACTGACATTCAGTTGTACAAAATGGTTGTGGAAACTGAAACCATTTAGGATTTTAACCACATCGTTTCATTTAAAACATTACCATAGTATTCTGAATACTTGAAAATGAATTATTAAATGATCAGGAATGATAACAGAAGTCTCACGTAATTCCATTATAATCCAAATACATACTTACCAACCTCCCGACATGAAAAATCTTACAGATACATATCAAAATCTTATTCTTAATGCCAATTTTAGTTAAAAATCTTACTCTCTCAAAATCACATAGTATAACTATATTGCACATTCTTCAAAAAAACTTATTTTTCTATCAGAAAATCTTATTCTGTGGATTTTGATGATGAAAATCTTACTAAATCTGATAAAATCTTACTGGTTGGCAGGTATGCAAATACCTGTGCAGTTGACAATAATTGTGAAGCAATGACATTGTTTATATGTAACATCAACATATACACATTTGCAAATTTCAATGAATTACATTTGTTTCCTAAAAAGACCTAAAATATCTTTTGAAGGTCACCATTTGAGGTCACTGATTTTCATGAAAGATGAAGTGGATCAGGAATACAGTAACTCACATATTGTGGCACTGGAACAGTTCTGCAAATACATCACATTTTTGTCACAAGAAATTTCTTCACATTTTCCAAAACATTTCAAAACATATTGTGGCACTGGAACAGTTCTGCAAATACATCACATTTTTGTCACAAGAAATTTCTTCACATTTTCCAAAACATTTCTCCACACTGAACGAAAGATGACATTATCAATATTAGGCCTGTTTCCTTGACCAGATAAGCTGCGTTCACAAAGGCAGTCATTACCGGTCATATCTTTGTCCTGAAGACATAAGTCCGACAGGGGCTTTCAAAATAGGCCTTATAAATCTCACTCACCTTGGTGTGTTGGCTGTATTCTAGTGCCCGCACTTTGTCGCCATACACGCTGTTTCGTAATAAGATGGGATGAATGGATTCGTATGATGGCACTGAGGTTAGTTCATTCCTTTCTATAACCCTCTGACACAGGTCCTCCGTTACTGACCATAAAGAAATCTGTGAATCCCTGGAACCTATGGAGGCAAAGGGTATCCAAAAATACAGGCCATACAAAAAGATTTAGAACTATGTTTGCTGGAGAGTGGGAAAGCTACAAATCTGTTTTATAAATAGAAATTCTCTCATTTTTTAAATCAGTACTTTCATTTTCCTGTTTTATCGAAGTTTTGTATTGCCTCAAAATTGAAATTGCTCTTTCTTATACAGTTTTCCGTTTTATACAGTTCTATTATCCAGGGCTCCACACTAACTGTTTTGCCTGCTTGCCCGTCGGGCAAGTGAAATTATCACTTTCAGATTTTTACTTGCCCGATAAACAATTAACAACAACATTAAAAATTGTTTCTCACTAAATTTAAACAATAAGGCGTTTTATAGCATTATTTTAATTCTGGGGGTTGCAATAGGTGTGATTTATGAAGTTGATTCATAAAATTGAATACAATGAATGAAACAATGTCCAAATCTACCTGAACACAAAATTTTAGACATGTATATTTTTGTTGTTTATAGACATTTATACTCATTTCATGATCAAAATTTTACTTGCCCAATTGGGCAAGTAAAGTTTAACATTTTGAGTTTTTACTTGCCCCACATGAAATTCTACTTGCCCCGGGCAAGCGGGCAAATGTTAGTGTCGAGCCCTGTATTATCTTACAAGCACAAATTCCATCTTCTTAAAATAGCCTGCATGTAAAACTTTTAAACGCAGTATCTATCACACACACAGCCACTGATTCAAATATCAATATTCTGAACAATATATTTGACTGTATTTCAGTATGAATCTTGTAAGTAATCAAAACACTTGGTTGTTTTTTAAATAAAAGAAAAGTTTAAATACTAAAAAATTTCTTTTCTGTGCAATTCCATGCATTTTATCTACTGCAGAAAACAAAAGGACCAGTTGTTGTTTTTTCTTCTATGGTAAAATGAATGGTACAACGTTAACCGCAGCTTTGATAATTTAGCAGAGAAATTTCTCGTATAAACGTTTTATGCAACAGGACCCTGGTCTCAGGGCAAAAGTATTGTGAGAAAAAGTGACGAGGTAAATGGTGAAAGGTGTCAACAAATACACATTTTACAGTGTTAACATTTTTTCTTGCCCCACCCCCCCCGTTTTTTGGGGGGGGGGGTACAGGTGTTGAATTGTGATATGGGGAATGGGTTGGAAATTGGGTCATGTCATCAAGCTGAAAGATTCAGTTTTTATCCTGAATGATATGGGAGTCAGTGGTACAGGGACACTTTTAACAAGATTAGTGTCCCTCAGTCATCTCTGTTCCAAAGCCCAGACTGTTAGCAGAGAGTGTGAAATGTGCCCGTGAACTCAAGTGCAATTTTGTTTTCATTGCAAAATTTCTTGACAAGATCGGCATGTTAGGGTATAAGTCATTGACACTGGTATTTTATTTACATACAATGTAGTCGGGATAGTACAAGCCTACATATCGTGTACACATGGTTGTTTAATCTCGAAGATTTTTGAGATATGTTTAATTGGGATTTACAGCATGGGTCAAGAATGTGTACATTGCTTGTCAATTGTGCAGGGCCAGTTCAGCCACACAGGAGATAAGATCTTATCTTGACATACAAGCACATAAATGTTGTACTTCTGTGGTGTACAGATGAGAAGAGGAAAACAAAGCTGAATTTAATCACACAAATAAGCTGTAAATGTTGCAGAGTGGGGGAAACACAAGTAACTCATTTTAGCATTTGACTGAAAATGGTGCTATTCCATTCTACGCCTGCAATATTTTGGGTATGGTGATATCTGGGCACCTAACTTTGAAAATCAGATGGTAATCAAATATCCGTTACCAGAAAACATGAAATAAAGTCATACCCAAATTTTCAAAACATGAGACTACACTGCTGTCCAAAATCCCCACTAAGATGAGGGGCAAAATGTAGCTATAAGTGGCCAAAATACCACCTTTTTTCATAAAATTTAAACAAGTGTGCACTTACGTTTGCAGGCACAATATTAAATTCCTTCGATGTTGCTATTTACCTTGCAATTTTTCAATTCTACTGCTCTACTGAGCATGGAAGCTGCCATTTTGAAGAGACATAATCATGATAGAACAGCAAAATTGAGGCAATTAAACATCATGCCTGCAAAGGTAAGTGTACATTTAGTTGAAATTTCACAAAGATGGTGTTTTAGCCACTTATTGCTACATTTTGTCCCTCACTTTCAATGATTATTTATTGACAATGTGTAATCTCATATATTTGATTTTTTTGTTGGATACCCGAACCCGAAAAATTATAGCCGGTTTTGACTTGGACTGCAGCACTATTCCACTCCATCTTGACAGGGAACCTGTAATTGTAAGAACTAAGTTTTTTTGATTTGCACAGATGAAGAACACGTTTCGAGTTCAAAATCTGAAATAAAAATCACTACATCCTCACTGTTAATTTCATCTGTATTACTGATAACTACATGTACAAAAATTTCTTTTGAAAGGCAATTTTCTCTGCTTGGTAATTTTCTGTCTTATGGTGAGAGGTGAATAATTACAAGTCACACAACTCCACAAATACTGTACCTGCCACTAAATACTGATCATCTAACCACACTACAGAAAACATCCAGTCTGTGTGGCAATTCTGAAACAAAGTCAAAGAAAAGAGAAAAGATAAATAATCAAATGTGATAAAGTAAATCTTGACATATCCAAGAAGTGTACGAGCATACATAAAACTGATTAATGTTATCAAATGGGGTCATGTAAACAATACAGGTGACCAGTTTTATGACTCAGCCAAGGTCATTTCTTCAGCTCTGACTGGGTAGCTAGCACTAGCAGGTAATCATCAATGTTTGCCAAAGAGGTAGTTTCTCAGCCTCTGCTGGACAGAAGTCAAGGAATTACCGAATGACTGGTGTATACATTAGTGGAAATGACACTGTGATGACGACTAAAATGACTGATAATTAACAGCTCTCTTTGAGGGAATGTGTATGACTTTATCTTTCCAATCAGAACTATGTGACAATTACATTGCTCTGAAAAACTCAATTATGATTACAATAACTTGGAAGTCTGTAATTATGATTACACTTAATTCCTTGAAAATGTTAATTCCATGACAAGAATATGGTGTGCTCAACAACATTTACAATAACCTGAAAATTTGTCATTTAAGTCAAATACATTAGATTTTATCCACATTTGATCTAGCATGTACAAAAGTCAATAGGTTAATATATTTCAGTGACTTTTCACAATAAAGAGGAAATTACAAATTGAATGTCAGATTCTCACAATGAGTGTGCTCCTTCCTACATGTATGTCCAAAGTATGAGTTTCAACAGGGCCATTTTGCCAACATTTACACATAATTTGTCAATAAAGGGATGTAATCATAAGATAATATTTTACCTTACTTTTTTCCCTGGCTAGACTATTGATCAGGAAAGTTGGAGAAGTTCACTGTAAGTGTAGTCTACAAAAATCAGCCCAAAGTTATACTTCAAAATTCACTGCTAATTGCTATGCAACAAACACTACAAAATGTCAGTGTTAGTTAAATCTACAATTAGGAAATTCCCTCACCATACATGTAAGTTATTTGCAGGTGTTGACCAGCTTTTCTAAGTCTGTATGTACATTCCCGTTAAAAACTGGAGGAATATTAACCTGTTGCCTCCAAGATTCTGAAAATGCCACAGAGTTAACACATAGCATATTCGGTTCCCGTAGCCAACGGATTTATAAATTCATCATCGCTGTAGCACATTCTAATTAGAGCGTAGTTTCCCTTATGGCTGCATAGTACAAACGTCGGTTTTGAGCGGTTCTAGTTGCTTTCTCCATGGTACCAAATGCCTCCCTCACTGTTCTGTCCCATCTACATCTAGGTCTTCCTCTACTATGCTTCCCAGTAATGTGTGCCCCAAGGACTCTTTTTTCCACACCATCTTGTCTCATGATATATCCAAAATATCCTAAATGTAGGTTCTGTTTCCTCACATATTGCAAGAGCCAGTGACTAGGCACATTTAGCTCATTCAAGATGTCTTCATTTGTTCGTCACTCCACCCAGGGGATTCTCAAAATCCTGCGATAACATTTGCTTTCAAATGTAGCTATTCTTTGATATCTGCCTTCCTTAGCACCCAATATATACATTTCAACATTAACAGGGCTCGACTTTAGCTGGCGGCCTTGGACCACTGGCTCCCCAGAATCTCTATGGGCTCCTTAGAAATGTATATAAAAAGCTCGCCTGGCTCCTCAAGTTTCAGAGAACATGCATTTAACCAATTGTGACTAAGGGAAACATGGCTCTCAAAAGCTCAATTTGTGGCTCCCTAAAAAATTTCCTGAGGAGCCCGGCTGGCTCCTTACAAAAAAAAAGTTAAGGTCAAGCCCGGAATTTAGACAAAAGAAAAGTTTCAAAAGACTTACCTGGCCTACACACACGGGATCAAACGTGGGTAATCTGTACACGCCTATATTGTTGGGGTTCTCTGCTCCAGTGGCGAGTAATGTGCCGCTTGGGTTGATCGCTATACTGTGGATGCCGCTGTTGGTCGGTGGGACTTGTTCGGGCTTGGGGGTCGATAAACTCTGGAGCATGGGAATGGAGCACTGATGGCCGTGGGTCAAATCAAGGGCCATTAACTGTCAGAGATACCAGGGGCCATAAAACACCATTAGTGATTACATCAGCCTATACACACATCGACAAACAGATGTGCATTCACACTTTGACCCTTTGTTTCCAAATAACTTACAGTTGTTCTACTATCAGAATTTTTAGTCATTTCATTAAAGTTGTTGACAGAATGGAAAATGTTGATCATCGTGGTATCAATGATGAGAGAGTACAATAAACCAGTTGTCACCCGGGGGGTACTCAGATTTGGCTCCGACGGGGGTGTGCCGCTGAGGTCGAAAAACCCGACCCTTTTTTAAGGGTCATTTTGGCGGAAAATGGTACCTATTAAAGGCAGAGGATCTCTTTTGCATGCCTAAAAATTAACATTGTGTAAATACAATAGCATTTAGAAGAAAATGCTATCCGGGAACCTTTAGCAAAATATAGGAGCTAGAAACTCAGTCTTAGTGAAATTATAGTGGCCGTTACACTCTGATTTGAATTTTGTCTCGCGAGAAAAAATTTCCTGCCATAGAACGTACACTAAATGGCTATTGTTTTTCTTTCGCATATTTCAAATTCTAGGCAATAACTGACCCCCAGATTTCACAGACATGCCCTTCATCAATAGCCGAAGGGCATGGCTTATCTTTTCCAGGTGTGCGGGGATGTTTGCAAATGAGATCCACTGCCTTTAAGGGTTTTTATTAAGAAAGTGGCCTTTTTTAGCATTTTAGCGATGAAATAGGCAAAAATATCTAGTGTAAATCGTAAAATTTCAAAATCATGACCCATGTTTAAGGATTTTTTTCCCAAAAAACCATACCCATGTTTAAGGATTTTTTTTCGAAAAAGTCACCTATTAGAGCGGCACACTCCCGTTTACCTTACGTAGGACCCCCCCCCCCCCCCCCGGGTTCGTCACATGATGTAGCAAACGAAACGTCGGAATCTCCTTTTCATTTGCTACATCGTGTGACAACTGGTTTACTGTACTCTCTCATCATTAAAGTTATTGTATGCTAATTTCATTTTTGAATGTTAGTAAGATTGATGGTAAATTCATGTGTAAATTACACAAAAGTCTTTAAGATTAGCTTCAAATGCTAGCAATTGATACTGATGAATTTGTGATAGTCTTTTATGATTTCTAAGATAATGGACATTCTTTGCTTCTATTCTATCAAGTTATTAGAACATTGCAAAAAAGTTTCAGCTCACAGGAGTCATACATGGTTCTGTGTATGATGCCTGATTTATAATATTCACCAATCATTTACTGGCTACAATAGACAGGTTGCTGCTAAGGTAGGTTTGACAGTATGAATGTGTATAAAACACCTAAAAATATACCACACTTGCACTGCACATTACAGGCTGTAATGTATGACTACTAATATCGATGGGAAATCCTTTTCAATCAAACTTTGTATGAAAACAACAGTAATTCAAATGATCAAACTGAAAAATGTTCATTTAACTGAACAAAATGAGGATGCTTCGTCAAGTCAGGATGAGTTTTGCCAGAAAAAGACTTTACAATGATTCACGGTGATTTGTTTTGTTTCTCTGGTTTTGGTGTTACATTGTTCTGAGAATTACACAAATAAAGAATCTCCATTTAAGAATTTCTTAACCTCCTGTTCCACACTTGTCTCTAATTCTCAAACGTCAGTAACTGTAATGTTCACTCTACTTACACTATTGCACTTTGTACCGATAACGACTTGGTTGTCCGATATCCAAGCGGAGGCAAATATTTTGTTGACGCGTCCTACGTTGATTTCTCGTTCCAGGAGGACGTGAGGAAGTGTCCTTGCGGTCATGTTGGACAGGACTCGCCTCTTGTGCCGCTCGTGGCCGAATCTTCTGTTCTGTACATGCTGGAAAACAGAGGACATCTCTGGTTCCTCTGCCCCCAGCAGGAGCCAACGATACTTGTAACAATCCGGACTGGCAAAATTTGCCATTTCATAGATTCCTTACAATGGTTTTAAGTCCGGCAGTCTACGTATCTGCCAGGATAAAACTGCTCACGTGTCTGTGTTCCTCTGTGATCTCGACTTCACGCATGGTATGAATTCGCGATTCAGGTATACTATTCACTCCCCTCGCGTGGATACTATGTTGTATGTGAAGTTGATAACTATATAAGTTGACATGTCTGAAGTTCCGATTCTTCTTCAACGATCAGCACGCAGTTGCCTGCAAAATCAAATAAGCAATAAAACAATGCATTAAAGTAACCATAACAACACCTTATGCCACACACAAACAGTCACACGAATGTATCCATTCAAACATTTGATACAGTAGACTTACATTAGGGCTCGACACTAGCACTTGCCCGTTTGCCCGGGGCAAGTAAAATTCCATGTTGGGCAATTAAAAAATCAAAATCTTACAATTTATTTGCCCGATTGGGCAAGTAAAATTTTTATCATCAAATGGGAAAAACATGTCCAAAACTCCAACTACATGTGGACAACATTTGTGGAAATTATTGTGTTCACATATAAAACAAAGCAAAAAACAAAGTTTCATCATTTTATTCAAATGTTGTACTTCATTTTCTGTGTTTGGTTTGGAAGCTAGAGATTAAGATACAAATTGGATGCAGATAAGGTGGAGAAAGTTCAAAGGCAAGCTACCTGTCTAATTCGGTATTAAGGAATTTGTCATATGAGCAGCGTCTTCAAGTCCTCAATCTGCATTCATTATATTATCGATGAAAACGAGGTGACATGATTAAAGTATATAAACTCATGCATGGTCTGTTAGGAATCCCTGAAGAGGTCTTTTTCACTCGTGCAATACACTCTACCACACGTGGTTACAATTTCAAGCTTTACACACCAAGATCAAGTCTGGACATTAGAAGCAAATTTTTTAGCCAACGGGTTGTCAACGATTGGAACAGTTTGCCCAGTGAAGTAGTCAATGCTTAGAGTACAGAAATATTCAAAAAACAACTGGACAAGTACTGGTAGGAGATCAGATTCCAAACCGTCGCTCCTCATACCACGTACGCATAAGTTTTGTTCATTGGTTAAGTTAACCTGAAGTGCAGACTGGAACATCTACAGGATTTCATCCTATTATTCCGTATCCTGATGCTGATGCTGCTGCTGCTGATGCTGAGAGCCGAAAACATAACTATCTGTCCTTTGTATGAAGGGACTGACCTAGTTGCTAATAATACCGTTAAATGAGAAGTCCCCGAAGAAAACGGACAGACACCGTCGGTCTAACGCAATGCCAAACATGCCAAAGGGCAAATCTTCAGAATCTTAAGCTTCAGAAAGTTAACCGGACATCGCTGTTGTCAGCAGCCATCACGGCCAGATTTGACTAAATGTCAGTGTGGTGTGGACACAAATTAATTTGCTTCCAAGGAGGATTGAAATTTTTTAGATGACATATTTTTGGTTTCGATAGGCAGGGTGTTCCAATCTTTGATGGTTTGTGGCCAGAAACTACGAAGGTATGCTTGGGTTCTACACTGTAGAGGTGTGAATCTAGTATTGTTGTCGTCTACCGCACTTTCCCCGTTGAGTGTTTTGTAGAGCATGGCGAGTCGAGAATGACGTCTTCTAATCTTAGTTCAAGCTAATTCAATTGTAGATCTTGGATCATGGCTGTGACACTGAAGTACATTGGTAATCATTCTTAATAAATCTAGCAAAGAACACAGTCACAGAAAACATTTCACGCAATTGCAATTCAATAAAAACTAACATGACTAACCAGTAACAAAACAATGCTTCTCACATAGATCTATGGCTGCATTTAGTCCGAGGAATAACACTATGTTAGTGCGTGGAACTTGTTAGATTTATGTACCTGCAGAACGTTAGATCTACCAGTGCAGAACAGAACCGCTAACAAGCCGCGGGCCGGCTGCCTGGCCTGGCCATGTGATAGTAGTACAGCCACAATGGCAGTTCAGTTGCGCTGCCACACTGCACTGGCTGGCGCGCCTGGCTGGTCCGAGGGCTGGGCCCTGTGCCTGTGATGACGCTGGCCGATTGAAAATCAGGACGGCGATTGAAAATCATCGTTACCGACACGCAACAAGTAATATGCACAGTAGAAAAGCAGCCATGTACATAAAAACAAGTTAAGATATGGCATTGCACTCACTTAAACTCGAGAAAGATGCAAATAAAAAGACAAAACTCCACTTCACAATACCAAGTCTGCGTAGATTATCGAACAAATTTGCGCGAACACGATCTGCCGCTAGAGGGCGCAGCGCAAACAAAACAAAGGTAAGCGCGCGCTCATATCATGCAGCTCAGTCGTGCAGTGCAGTGCATATGCATGCAGTGTATGTAAAATGTGTTGTCTTGTCTTACAACAGCTGATTGAGCTGGGCGGCGCCAGTACAGTGGCTTTGCCACAAGGCTGCCACTCGTAGGGGAAATCCCCTACCGTAGGGGATTTTGGACGTGCGTAGGGGGTAGGGAATACCTACGGGGAAAATGACCTTCCGTAGGGGAAACGTGGGGGGATTTGATGCTTTGTACATGTAGGGGATGTAGGGGGTTTTGACAATTTTCAGAAATATTCGTAATTTTTCCAAGGAAATCCGATTATATTCGCCCATTTTGTCCCTCTCCGCCGAAGAAATTGTGATCTATATTTTGCATTTCTAAGGATATTTTTTAGGGAAAAACATACCTTCGTAGGGAAAAAGTCGATTTTGTAGAAGAAAACATAGGTTCATATGGGAAAATATGGTTAGTTAGGCGTAGGGGAAAAGTGGTGTCCGTAGGGGAAAATACGCGTGCGGCGTAGGGGGAAATCATAATTTTGAGTGGCAGCCCTGCTTTGCCATGCATTGGCACTGAGTGATAGACTGTGTGTGAGCGCCCGGACTGAAGTCGGTAAGTTAAATCTTGGGAATTTTCCTGACAATAATGTGAAAAGAAATATGAGAAAAATTAGGATTAAAGCAAATGACATCATTCAAATCATTGATTAATTTGACTCGGGAATGAAAATCTTCTTTTATTCATGTCCCATCATTCAACAACAATAGGGCATGCACCCCCTTTTTCACGAAAAAGGGGGGTTGTATCGTGAAAAAAGGGGGGTGATTACCGGCGTACGCGTATGCCCTACCAGCTACCAGAGTTGCCAATCTCTGTGATTGTGAGTGAAATTGGGTGAGACCCCGGGGGAGGGGCACGCAAGGCAGACACTCATCCACACCAACGCAGAAAAAATGAGCCCCTTATTTCTCCTAACATCATGAACATTGCCCCTGTTTTGGAATAAAAACTTAACTAAAATCATCTAGGTATAGTAAGAACATAAAATATGAAAGATATTACTTACCCCTATCTCCAAACCCCAAATTTTCGGGGGGTTTTTCCACGGCGTACCTCGTTGCCTTGGTGAAGGTGTTGAAAAATTTTACCTCGATACTGCACCCATTATCGATGTTCATTGGTACACATACGGCGTAGGCATTGACTGGGGATCAGCGAATGTAAACTGCCAGCAGCTTTTCCAATCCTCTGACTAATATTTTTCTTTCGAAATCACAATTTTTTAATGATAAAAATCATTTGTAACATAATTTTGAGTAAAAGTATTAATTTACATGGAAATAGTTTTTTTTTGTATAATTAGTCTTTTATTAGCGAAAAATACAATTAAAATAAAATGTTTTGACACTATGAATCTGTGAATCAAATCGTGTAGTCTTTGTTTCAGACTCAAATAGTCTTGGTTGTGAAGTGTTTCACTACTGTATACGCCATATATTTCGCGTCCATATATTTTCGCGATTTTGCTTCAAAACGGGGAATTCGCGAGGGTATATTTTCGCGATTTTATTGTATTTGCATTCACTTTGTACAGAAATGTCAGGAAGTGAAAATTTTCGCGTTCAGTAAGTCGCGAAATTCGCGAAAATAAAACCACCGCGAAATATTCAGCGTATACAGTATTTCCCCATGCATTAAGAGTGCTGTATTGTCCTACATGGATAGTTACTACCTGGGTAAAAGACTACTTGTCTGCAGGTTGTTTTGACTGGCGATCGTGTGTAGAGGTACTGGGGAAGAAAGGAAGGACAAAATTACGCCGAAAAAAGAAGAGCAAGAAAGTTGTGAACAATTGTAAGTGAACAATGTGAATAATAACAGTCTAAGTAATACTAATGTGGTAAAGAAATTTTAAAAGAAATAAATGCTTGGACATAATTTCACCCTACTTCCACGTATGACACAGTTTTACGTGGGTAACATATTTGTTACCCACGATATACGGGGATGGGGAGGGGGGGGCACTTGACTTACAAATACAACGTCCTATGTGCCGCACCAAAATCGAAAATCGGGGGCTCTGGAACTGGCTTGAGCGAAAAATGGGGGTCTCCGGAACTAGAGCTAAGTTACTAAGGCTTCAGAAAACCTCAAAATGCAATGTTCCGGTACTGCACCATCATATGACCGTGGCAAAGTTCCAGCGCGCCGTTGGCGCACCGTGCTGAAAGGGCAATGCTCCGCCTGGCCACACCACGAAGCGGCGCTGCCAAGCAAAAAATCAGATGGCAAATTTGGGGGTCTCTGGAACTGAAAATTTCTGTGACTTCTGAAATTGTGATGCTCTGGAATGGAAATTTGGGCTGAAAATGGGGGTCTCAACTGCGGCACTTAGGTATCACACAATTATATACTAAGTGCTCCCCCCGGGGGTGAGACTCCCATAGACCAAATAACTGAAGGGTCCAAATGTGTGAGATCACATAGCTATGCATGAAAAATCAAACAAAAGATTGGCGTGAGAAAGGGCCAAAATGAGTGAGTCTCGCGCTCATTGCGTGAGAGTTGGCAGCCCTGTCATCTAAAACATTAGTGTACATTGCACAACCCTAAGACTCTTAAGAGGTTCACTTAATAATTCATAAATAATTTTCCTAATTAACAAACGTTCATTTGGAGATGTTATGAGATCTACTAAAATTTCCACCCCTAAATGGCATGATCTGCATACAAAATTAATAACCCTAAATGGCGTGACATGTGAGAAAAGGCTACCCTCAGTGGCGATTGCCAGCGACTGGTTCTGAAAATAAAGCAACCCTTTTCCCCAAAAGACGTCGACAACGTCCGAGGGAAAAGGGACCCTTTTCAACGCTTTTTTTGGACGCGGCTGCGTAGCAGGCTGTGTGGAGAGCGACCCCTACCCCCCTCCCCCAGGCTAGGCACTGACCTGCTGACAGTGACAGGACAATTATAAAAAGGAGAAGTTTAGTTTTGGTGACTATTTTTTTATTTGAAAGCTTTATGCCCAAAGGTCATATCAGTCACACAAATAACCGAGTCAGAATGTCTTCAGTTTCTTTTAAATTAATTAATGAAAAATCTGGGGGGGGGGGACCCCGAGATTTTCGACTATATTTTACATTATAGCATCTAAAGGGTTAATTTGAGGTGTTAGCAGGTTAAGGTTATCTGAATTAGACCCTCGTAGCTTGACCTTGTGCACTATTCTATTACAAGGCCATTAATTGTATTTCTGAATAAACATATTTTCAGCTTTAATAAATCACATTATTTCTTCAGTTCAGTCAGGCATGAACATTTGGTTCAAAACAGTTTTGTTTCTGAAATAAAGAACCCTTTCCCATGCCTTCACACATGAATGAACATTAACCAAGAGAATACAGACAGGAGAAATGGGTAAATTGCACTGTATTCCCCTTGCTTGTATGGGTGCCCGTAGATATACCTCATCAGAAAGATCAGACTCTGATCTTTCCGATGAGGTATAATTCAGATAACTTTAACACCTTATTAACCCTTTGGATGCTATAATGTAAAATATAGTTGAAAATCTCGGGGGGGGGGGGGGTCCTGGAGATTTTTCATTAATTAAAAAAAACCTTTGGGCATAAAGCTTTCAAATAAAAGAAAAATCACCAAAACTAAACTTGTGCTTTAATGTCATTAGACATTGGCAAAGGGGTGTAAATCTAGAATCTATATAGACCTAGTGCAATGATGCTATATCGTTATATCTACATGTATACATCTAGTATGATGGATCTAATAGTTCTATAGATGGGCAATTCCGCGAAAAATGTTACCCAGGCTCAAAATCATGAAATCAGTAATAATTCACAAAATATATGTGCTCCACTTATAAATTTAGTATCACACAATAGAACTCGTCAAACTCTTTAATTTGAGTGGTATTTAATTACATTTGAAGTATATTTAGGCATACTTTTCTTCAAAAAAAACATTTTCTTCCAAATTTTTCTGATCTTTTTTGAAAAACACACAAACTTTGAGTCACATTATTTCACATTCGTCAGCACCCTCAGAATTAATTCATAGTAGTTTATAGTTAAGAAAGGACCAAAAATCACTAATATTAACTTTATGTTGGTTATCAAATGCTTTTAAGTATAACTATAAGGACCTTAAAAAGTGGTCCAAGCTGTAATGTCTGTAACATTAATAATGTAATGTCTGTAACGCAACATTTATGGTCCTGTATGGGATATACTAAATCTGTTGTACCTAATTGTCATCCTACAACTTAAACAGGACCTCAGCACCCATTTCAGAAGAAAATTGGCTTCACTTCATGCTTAAGCTCACAAAATTTTTGACAAATGCATTGGTAGGTGAAAAGTCATGTCCAAAAAATGTAATGTCCGTAACGGCAAACATTACGAGTGATAACTACCAAGCGATATGTAGAAACTAATTCAAATTCAAACTGTTAACACTTCAGGGTGGATCGTGTAAGATTCCCACAAAAAAGCTCACAATGATGATAAGGATTTCTAGAAATAAGCTCCCAAAGTTGCGAAAAAATCTCTGAATGTAATGTCCGTAACGCTGGAATTGCCCAGATGGTTAACGCACACCTACTACATATGTGGTCCTAAGCAGAGCTATGGGTTAACGTTAGATTCTACAGAGTAACAAAGACCTTCCCGTTTTAATAATGAACTCTGGGCAGGAAATAAAATTTTATTTGGTGGGGGGGGGGGGCTACTTTCAAGCCTGATTTATGCCAGTATATTATACATTGAACCCTATGAGGATAATTGAGGGCTATTTTGTTATTTTAAGGGGGCTTAATCGCCTGTCACCCCAGGGTATTTCCTACCCTGAATGAACTTTATTTAAAACAAAAAAATTGATCATTTCAAATTAGTCCAATAAAGACTCAATCATTGGAACTCCAGATGGACTGGTTTTTTTTTTACCAATCCAGTGTTGAAATTCGTCAAAACAGTCTGTTATTCATTGTGTCTTATTTAAGGGACTAAGAAATATTTGGTTACAAACTATGAAGATACAGTATATGGAATTCCTCATTAAAACAAAACCATTTTTGAACCCCGTGGTTAAAGAAAAGCAAACTCACTGCCAAATGAACGTCCGGAGTAACTTTTTTTGTAAACTCGTCCAGTCTTGGAACAGCCTTCCTTCATCTTTAACCCTATGGGGACGACGGGTTTGTACTTTGTACAGAAGCCCAGACCCCAGTAAATCACCCACTCAGAGAGGAATTTCTTCCACAGAAGCCCAGAAAATATTATAAACTTTTCACGTAAACTAAAGGTCATATTGCGTCAATGCTTCTGTCACATAATATACATATTTCTGACTGGTATAAATGGAGAGAATCGTCTGTGGTTGTGAGATATACTGGGCTTCTGTACAAGCCCGTCGTCCCCAAATTGTTAATAACTGCAACCAGCATACATTCAGTAAAAACACTGCTTGGATTCTTTTTGGTCAGACAGACATTTTGTTGTAGTATAATCTGACATCCATGATTTGTACCAATCGAGACGACCAGGAGACATACAGGACCGTAGTGATGATGATGATGAAGCATAAATGTGTTTCATTATTCATAGATAAAGATGTCACAGTTAGTTCATGGGCAAACATAGCATCAGTTACTGTGGACAACATGAACCTCGCAGCACCTTGTGCGAAATCAACAGAATATGGTTTTCCACTGTCATTCACAGTGGGGGGGGGGGGGGGAATGGGTCTCAAATACTTAGCAGTTGTGGCAGTGGTGTGTAAACAAGGATCATTCTTTAACTCTTTGTGCGCGGGACCCTGAATCCTGTGCGTGCGGAGTTTATTTCAACGAGCGCTCAGTATTGGGAAAGAAAATAACTAACTGACTTCAACTAGCAATAACTTTGCACAACAACGTTTTTAGGGAAAATGTCCTACAGCAAAGTTGAAGTACATTTTACAGACCTTCTAAATGCATAAAGGGTGTTTGGAAATATACATCTGAATTTTGTAAAGTAATGGCTAATTGTAAACAACATACATGTAGTTCTAAGTTTCCTGCTTGAAAATATACAACTCCATTCAAATAATGCAAGAGGGTAAACCACAAGTTATATACTTAAAAACCTGACTTGATACATGTTGATGAAAGAGATGAGTCACCAAATAAGAAGTGAATGAAGAGATTATCAGTAAATAGCGCATCTTATTGTAATTGACCTATCTAGCACCTTTGAAAGTAAATCTATGTCTAATCCTTTGTCCTATTGTACCACAAAGCCTTGATTGCATTTATCGATTTTTCTGGTTCCTTAAGAACCTAACATAATACCCCCGTACTTGAGGAATGTAAACAATACAAAGAGATTACTGCTAGTATCGGAAAAATCAGTGTAATTCGGGTGAATACAATCGTTTTTACATTTGAGCGTGAAATGCGAATCCCGCACGCTGCAGGGAGTGCAGGGATGCGAATACCGCGTGTAAAGAGTTAAAAAAGGATGATATCCTGATTAATGAAGACAAATTGCGTACGACTATGAATACAGTTTATTTCATTTTTCTTTTTTTTGCTATCTTTATAATTTATGAACTTGTTTCTCAGTCAGTCTTCTTGCTTACCATTACTTTGATGCGCCAAGTAGAGCTCTTAATAGCCCAATTCAAATACCACATCCATTCTCACCAAAATCACAAGACCCAGCTGAGACAGTATAGCCTTGTCAACTCTTCCATATTTTTTTTTTTTTTTCAGATCATTAACTCCCTCTTCCCTTTGGTGGGCTCGTACACTTTCCTGCAAAGGCATGGAAGGCAAGAAACCAGTTATTCTGGATTGTGGATCTCAGAGCTGTAAAATCGGTTTCAGTGGTATCAACAAGGATGCTCCAGATGTTATTTTTCACACTCAGGAATCCGTTGGAAAACAGTTGACAGAACCAAAATCGTTATACTCAAATGGACGTGTTACAGATTTAGACGAATACGAGCACCTTCTGACTCATGCATGTAAGGAGAGGTTGAAAGTATCGTGTTCAGAGCATCCGCTTCTACTGGTGCTTCCAGCAGGGTTAGAGCCACAAAATCGGCAGCAGATCTTGGAAATCGCGTTCGAGAGACTGGATGTGCCTGCGTTCCATCTTGCGTATGAACCACTGATGGCGCTCTACTCAGTAGGCCTCACGTCTGGGGTGGTAGTAACCTCTGGTCATACGTCATCGCTGGTGTCTACGGTCCACGACGGACACCGACCACCGTACGGGATCGTTGATGTGGGGTATGGAGGGGAAGATGTCACAAGATTCAGTCAGCGGTTAATCAAGTCGGAGCTAGGGGAAGGATGTTGATTTAGAAGAGGCTGAGCACGTGAAGTGCAAGTATGGGTTGTACACACTCAGAGCAGGACTACTGCCAGCAGGAGAGATGATAGTTTTAGTTTCAGTAATAACTGTGACTCGCATCAAGAGCTGAAAAAGCTTGGTTGGCAGATTGGTGAATTTTTAATTAAGCCTGAAAAGGGAGGTTCAGGTAAGCATTTTATGAAGAAAAGAATATGTAGCACATTTTGTCACTTTGGGACTTTTTGTGTACCTAACGTTACTATTTATTGTAAGCAAAACCCACATTACCAGTATGTTGGAGGAAAAACTTGGGCAGTTCGATGGTAGTCGATGGGTATGCCTCTAAAAAGCTAAGCCAATTTCAATTTAGTGTATATTGCAATTCTGGTGTACTCAAAGGATTAATCTTTTAGAAGCAGTATTCCAGTATGGCCATCTCTCAAAAGTGGATGTACTCCTAAAAGTCATTGTCACAGGAATAACAGACCTGAATATTTGCCTTTACTCAGAGGCGTTGATCAATTTTGTGGGGTGGGGACCAAAACAAGAAAAATCCCTAAAATTTTTGGCATGCTTCGCATGCAAAATTGTAGAAAAAAATTGAATGTGTGGGCAAGTCCAAGATAACGTAACCTGAGATGTCAAAATTTCAG
>JZLH01S0368974.1:2410-14157 GCA_001188425.1 Eucidaris tribuloides
CCCAAGTTTCTTCTTAGGGTGGTATTAAGCCTTGTTTCTCCTAAATCCAAAAATAGTAGTTAAGTCCACTTTGTGTGTAGAAGCTCTATAGTGTTGCTGGAATTAATCAGTTTCTCATTAACCACGATCGGCCCATGGGTGGCCACAAGCTTTGGCCCACCAAGGGGGAATAATTTGGAGTAGGAGCCCTGGAGGAGTGAAGGAACATATGGATTCACACTATCAGCAATCAATGGATTAGTTAACACATATACATGTGGTGGAATAAAATCCTTCAAAGTAAGTATGGGATATGGTAAATAGGAGGTTTCCTGGAAAATGGAGTAACAAAATGCCAGGCCTCCACCCCCGCCCCCCCGCGGGGGCCCATGGGCAGGGCCTCATTATAGGGCCCAAAACTAGTAACTTTCAAACCACAAGCCCATTTGTAACCCAAACGGTGGGTAGAGTGCGTAACAGGTGACCTTTCATGTTATTTCGGGTCAAGGTCACATAAGTAGGGTAAAGTCAAATTGTTTAAGATAAACTAGGGTGTGCTTGTTTTTATAAAACGGATGTTAGAGATTTAATTAACTTGCCCAACAGCTAATGGCAAGGGATGCAAAGTTTTGCAACTGTTAATTTGCTATTTGGGCCTAGATATCAGGCTCCGCAATGGCCAAAACTATATGTATATGTTTTTTCTATGGGTACCATAGAGAGTTTGCGAGAACTCAGGTGAGCGTCGTGCCCCCCGGGGCTCTTGTTATAATTTTAGGGAGGTTTTATTGGTTATTAAGTTATTTTTCTCATATATGGGGCTTAATTGACATGAACCCCCTGTTTGTTTTCTTTGTAATTGCTGTAGTAGTATTAACCATCTCCTATTGGAAACAGCTAACTCATTATTTCTGGGAACCAGATCATTGTAGTTTAACCCTTTGGCTACAAGAAGTGGGTGTCCCATGTATTATCTCTCTGGGAATTACAGAATCTTAGAGGCAAAGGGTTAGGGTTAAAGTGGTCAGAAGGGGTCATCACATTTAAAACAAGTTCAGTACACATTCTCTGTAGGTAGGTAAGACATTAAGACAATGTGCAAATTTATGACATTAGGGTAATAGCATATTAGGATTAGGGTTACCAAATACTAGTAATCCATGGCCATTATGTGTGATTGGTTATTGGAAAATAACCTAGGTGAACTAGCAACCTGTAGATAATTTATACATTTCCTTAATTTGTGTCTTCATACACAGCATGAGAGCAGAAACATGGTTTTTATCCTGTTATGAATGGGAATCGGCTGTGCCCTATGTTAATTCTGTGGGAATTTTTGGAATCTCGGAGGCAATGTGTTAATAGATTAAAAAGTAATAAATTTCTAAGCGACAAAATGCTTTGTTTAGTTTGAATGAGCGTAGGTAATAATATTACACATAATCCAAGTTATAGAGGTAGACTGTTGTAGATGACTGAACTTTTTAACCCTTTGGCTATGACTACCATATTTGCCATGTAGTAACTCTATGGGACTCATACAATATTGAAGGTAACAGGTCAAAATCAATTAATTTTATGCTCTTTGGAAGTAACCACACTTTTTGTAATAATCCACAAATGGGTACAGTATTAGCCTCTTGGACATGATATCAAAGCTCTGTGGTCATCTTGAAATATGAACAAAAAGTAACTTTAATTTCTTGACATAAAAATTATGCACATTGTGTGTAATTTACAATCTTATGCAAGCCAGGAACTCGCATAAATGACTTTTCAAGGTCATTTTGTAAATGTCATATAAATATATTGAATAGTTTGGAAATAGAATAGAGTTGTGAGACATGTCGTCATGCACTCAGTATGGTATGCTGGTATGCCCACAGCGTAGGTGGGTACATCTGGCTGTCAGTGTTATGTAGAAAGTTGAAAACAAATAGAATTAGACCTTATGGCTTGTGAAATTGACATTCATTGTCTCATTCCCGGTTGTTTTGAAAACAGTATTTGACAAGATTATAACAATAATTTGCTTGTGGAAGTAGTTTCAGCATGCTGTTTGTGATGTTCAACAGTGGTTATTGGTTACAAAAACAAAACAAAACAAACAAACAAAAACCAGGTGGTTTTCAGTTAAACTATCAAACAACCTTTTTTAAATATTGATTTTTCTGTAGAACAATGTGATTTTTTCAGTGGAAAATTAATTATTTGCTAAAAAAATTTTGATCAGTGATCCTTGCTTACTTTATTGAATATTATGGTCTCTACAGAATTAGTTTCACATAAAAATTCTTGCTGATCACTGTATCATCTTATTGCATGTATTTGAAATTGAAATGGATAGGTAGTATCAAACTGATATCAAACTAGTTTTTCTCTTTTTTCCTGCTGCTCTGTTGTGTTGTGGTGATGGATGTACAGGTCTACCAAGACAATGTTTATGCTGCAGGCAGCAAGTTCCATTCCTTCAAGAAGTACTCCATGACTTGGGACCAGATTACGCAGGCCAGGAACTGGCATCCTTCATGTCAACATCCAAAGGATACATGGGAGAGTAAGGAAGTTTCAAAACATTATTATCATTTTCTCTTCTTTATCCTCCTCTTCCTCGTCCTTCTACATGTATTCATCATCATCATCAGCAACATAATCTAAATCAACATCTTGTCAACATCCAAAGGCTACATGGGAGAGTAAGGAACCTTAAACTTTATCTATTTCTTTTTCTTCTTCTCATTTATCCTCCTCCTCCTCCTACTCATCATCATCAGCAACATACATCATGTCAACATCCAAAGGCTACATGGATGAGTAAGAAACCCCAAAACAATAGTATCTTTTTTTTCTTCTTCATTCATCCTACTCCTCCCTACTCATCATCATCCATCTAAAATCATCATGCTTCTTCGTCATCTTAAGTCTCCCTCTCTGCTTCTCTTCTCCTTCTTCCCTTTGTCTCTCCCTCTTCTTCATTCTCTTCTCCCTCTTCTGTCCTCTTCTTCTTCCTCTCTCTTCCTCTTCCTCTTCCTCTTCTTCTTTCTTGCCGTGCTTCTTCTTCTTCTTCTTCTTCTTCTCAGCTTCTTCTTCTTCTTATTCTTCTAAAATACTTCTTCTCTCTCTCGTTCTCGCTTCTCTCTATCATTGCTCTGTCGCTCTTTGCTTCGTCACTCTGTCTGACTTCTCTCTTCTTCTTCTTCTTCTTCTTCTTCTTCTTTCTGTCTTCTTCTCTTCTCTCGCTCTTCTTCTTCTTCTTTCTTCTTCTTTTCTTCTTCTTCTTCTTCTTCTTCTTCTTCTTACTTCTCTTCTTCTTCTTCTTCTTCTTCTTTCTTCTTCTCTTCTTCTCTCTTCTTCTTCTTCTTCTTGACTTACGTGCTGGGCTTCTTCGTGTCTTCTTCTAAAAATTCTCTTCTTCTCCTCCTCCTCCTCCTCCCCTCTCCTCACTCCTCCTCCTCCTCCATCTACCGTCTTTCTTTTATTATTCAATTTCTGGACTATCACTACTATGATTTGGAAACGAATGCAGCAAATGATTTGGTGAACAAAAGACGCGAAATAAAAGATAAGAATAAGTCACTGTCCACCAATCTCCATGATAGTTTTCAACCCTTAAATGTATGTGTACAAGCGCTGCATAGGGATCAACTAGATTTCTACTCACTAAAACATTGACAAACGTGTAAATTCATTTTCAAATTTAAAAAAAAATTGTAAGAATTTATACGTGCATTGCATTGCAATTCCATTTACCAACTGGTAATATGCTTGGACATGGCATATAATATGATAGATATAGTACTATATAAGATGGAATCATGAATGCATAAGACGTAACTGTTGTTGCGATCATTAGACTGTGGTACTACTGAAAAACTACCTCATCCTGTTGCTGATCGTGGTGATATTTCACATATTCCTGTGACACTTGATCGATATAGGTGTCTGGTTAGAGGCTACTTGCCCAACAGGGCGAGAAGCCACGTAATGGGTCGAGCAAACTGATTATATCATACGATAGAAGAGCTATACTAGTGACGACAGAAGTGATGTCGGTAGTTGAGGCTCTGGAATACTACATAGTTGGAAAAGAGAGAGGACATATGTGGATTTAACACAGCGAGAGCTGAAAGCAGAATAGACGTGTTACTCTAGACGACAAGTAGGCGCAGCAAAGATCATGAGAGGGAGCCTCATATAGATATCGCGAGGAAGAGTAGTGCACGATGTATCAGTCGAAGACCGCAAGAGAAGCAGTGTAAGTGAGAAGCGAGCGTGCATCATAGGATCAATGACCAAATGCGTGAGACAAATGTGACTCAGAAGAGGAAGAAAGATACTGAAGGAAGTCTACATAAGAGGTCACTATGGCGAGGCGAGAAAGAGATATAGACACGCAAGACGAAGCTACAGCGAAGTGAGAAGAATACGAAAGATCCGACTGTAAGGATCTCAAGCGAGGTGCATCATGATAACTGACGTCCACAGAGAACGTGAAGGAGGTGTCTGACAATTGGATTAACACGGGATAGAATTTGGATGAGCTTGGAAAAGAGTGAAAGAATAACCATATATAATAAAAAAATAAAACTAAGAAAAATACTTGCAATATACTACAATTAATTAGAGAGCCAATGTACCAATAATCTCACAATCCCCGCAATAACTGTGTTTAAACAAGTTTAAAAGTGTGACACGTAGATTGGTGTAAAGAAAGTCATGGCAAGAATATACAAACATATAACTTGTCAGTGACGGACATAAAGCTATTACACCAAAAGTATTGGATATTCTGGGGGATATTTTCACTAATCTATATGTCCTGTAAAGATAAAATACAAAAAGACAAACATATTCGAAAAAATAAAGTAAAGTAATAAAAAACAAAAAATAATAGCAAAAGAAAAAAAAAAATTTCACAGTTTAAAACAAAAACAATAAAAGTTATGAATTAAATATAGAAAGAACATAAGAAAAGACTAAAACCGAAAATAACTCCCAGATAATTGAAATAGTGTCTTATAAAAAAAATAAGCTGGTATCAAAACTTGCCTTCACAAGCTTGAATTATATCATAACAAATATCAAAAAAAAAAAATTGGCTTACAAAAACCAAGTTTCAAAAAAGTAAAATTAACTAACAAAAACACAAAAACTCAATGGCCGTCAAAAAGCGAGAATGTAACTTATGAGAAGCACAAAATACAAAAATGAATGTGAGTTGAAGATGAAGAAAAAAAAAAATATGACATTATTACTAAGGTACCAATGTACTTAACTGAACCAACAAAAATATACAAAAAAAAAAAAAATTTTATTTAATATAAATATAATAAAAACTAAAAAATCATTTCAGTCTCTGTTAATTCAGATTTGGCTTTTTATTGACTGAGGATATTAATTTTGTTAAGAAAAAAATACTACATAGTTCTATGCAGAAGGTCTTAGTATTACTGATTTTCAAGAGGGTTATTACTTTACTAAGTTCTACTGAAACATGCTGTTAGCTATGCACTGTGATAAACATAATTCACAAATTGTCGTAGGGCATTACATGTATGGCTTTATAAATTATTACTTCAAGTGTCAAAACAAGATCTATCTTGGGCTGGAGTTTATAGAGAATGCCTGTATAACATAATTCAAACTGTCTCCAAACTCTGATACGCCTGTATTCAACTATTTCTGGGCAATTCCAAGCAAATGAGGACATTTATCAAAAAACTAAAATGTCTCTCTCATGTTAATTACATGACCTATCACTAACCTTATGCCATGGATGTTCATAAATTAGAAAAGTTTTTCAAATTCAGTAAAAATTATTTTTCTTTTCTGTTGATTTCCTCAAGATCTCGAACCATCATTAAAATTGTATGTGTGGGACTGGAGGCAAAACAAAAATCACTAAAATGAGAATTAAGTTTCTTTTGATATTTTTCTCTAAATTTTCGCTGAAGGGAAAAGGATGGACACATTTCTGTATTTCTGAAGCCATAATGATATTTAATTGATTACCCTGGGTGAAATACCCTTCGGAGTCGCACCGGACAAACTGTAATGCGACTGACCAGCGTTTTTCTATCCACAAAGGATACTTTAAGTTGTGTATCGAATCTAAATGGCTGATTTAAGACTTCTATGTCAAGGTCATGTGGTGCAAGTAATAAAACTGGTAAAAGTGTTTCAGTTTAAGAAAAATAATGAATTGTAATAAGCCGATTTTTACCATGTTGTGGCTTTCACAGTACAACGTCTGCAACATTTTTATGATAGCGTTATTTTAAAGCTTTGTGTATCAAGTTGAAGTCAATGTGTAAACTTGACAGAAAGACTCATTCTTGTAAGACTGATACCACAAAGTTACAGACTTGACACATAAAAGGGTAATGCGACTGACTGTGGAATTGCCCGTAGAATGTGACAAAAAGATGAATTGAAAGTGGATTTAGATACAAAGTGTAATGGTTAACACTGCTGACTTTTATGTTTATTCTTATCAGCATGGTTTTTTTTTCGTGATTGTCATAAAGAATAATTATTTTGTCAAATAGATTTTTGTTTGCTAATTATGTTCTATTTTGTATTTTTGTATTTTGTATGTCATTTGAATGTAATATGTGACTAGATACCTCACAAATTTAGATTACAATTTGAACCGTTAATATAAATCTAATGCTAATCCATTCAAATGGGCCTGCCCTTGACTTTATGGTGTGCTGTCAGTGTGGTGCGTGTTTGTTTTCCTTAGATAGTGATATGCACAGTTCAAAACAGGTGCAAATCCAACATGCTCCCATATTTGATTGTACATTTCTCTGTTCTCTAGTTAATGATTTACAGGTAAATACATTCCTGCATTATCATGTACATTCAAAACAGGTGCAAAGTGAGCCTGTTCCCATTTTTAAGTGTACATCTCTGTGATATCGGGGAAACCAACAAGTTTGAACATCTGTTATTAGAGTAACAATTTTTGTTTCTGATGGGTACCTGTATTTACAGCAATAATCTGTGTGCAAACTATGTTAAAATACGTTTCAGTAGTTGTGTCATTCATTAAATCTTTGCAATGACGGTGGTAGTGACAGAGTTAATGATTTTGTTTTCTTAACCCATTCAAGACGATTTCATTTTGATATGAAGAGCCCAGCCCAAGACATCTCATGACTAGCCTTCATGGGGTAATGTCTTGGTGCACAAAAGAAATACAAATTCAAAAAATAAAAGTAAAAAAAAAAAACTCTGATATGTAGCCATGAACGACAAACAAATATGTGGTATCATTCAATAAATATGATGGACTCTACTTCAGTAAAATTATAAGAAATCTGAAAATAAATAATCATTTGCAATTGCATACTGTCTGTTTTCTGTCATTTCTTTGTAAGTTTGATTTAGCTGTGAATGAGTAGTAATAATATTGATTTGAACCATTTATTTACACGTAGGTGCAGCAACGATGCATTGAGGTTAGCACGTAGTACCATTAACAAACATATTTTTTCATTTTCATTTTCCAGATGCGGATTAAGAGGGGGCTACTGTGAACTAGTCAACATTGATCCTGAGGCTCAAGCCCAGTTGTTCAAGGCAGTTTCGGCAAAGTTGTGTCCAACAGTCAGTGGTCAGGTAATTCTAAAAAGAATGATAATCCATGTGGTAATTGGTTCATAATTTACGCATTTATTTTGCTCTTAATGAACATTTTTTTTTCAATGTGTTTGCTTTATTGGTACCATAAGGTACACAACTTTTTTTCAATAATATGATGCTTTGTGAATTAGTCATTGAGCAACAAAAGGTAAAATAGCAAAGAAAAAAACTTCTACATTTTTATTTTAAATACCCGGTAAATGACAGCATTAATTGCATTGTGCAATTCCTTAAAAAATATTCTTATCTCTTTCCTAAATTTACAGGCCATATTTTTTTCAATGGAATATCCTTAATAAAGACAAGTAATCATGGTGTAAACCTCTTTGCACAGCTTATCCTAGATCAATATTTAATTGCCATTTGCCACGTTGAAACTTATTTTCAGAAATACTGGCATTTGTTTATGATTTGGGATTTATCTCCAACTTTTTTATAATCTTGGGTGTTTCTTTGTGTTTATAGGCAGTAATGGATGTTGTAGTAAACCCACCCACCGAAGATGAACCATCATTTGAATTATTCCAGAAGGTAAGTAAATTAATTTGGGCTGAGGAAGCAAAATATTTTAATATTATGGATAAGAATATAAAGGAGAACAAAAATAAGAATGAAAGTAAAGCAAGCGCTAAGAGAATGAGGTTTAGGGTAATGGTCAATATTTTCACCAGAACTATTATAATATCCTTTCTCCGAGGTTGTGTGAGACATCATCTGAATATGAAACTAAACAATTGGCTTGGTGTTCAGCTTCTTTCATGGCCACTTCTACCTGTGACAGACAATGGCCCGTATTCTGAAGTTGGGTTTAAATTTAAACCGGAGTCTAAGTGTAGTTTAATATGATGTCGAGTCTAAGTATCCGAATTTCTAACATTGCGTTTCTGAACTCTGGTTCAAGTTAAACCCGAGTCTAAGTCTGGTTTAACTTGCATGTATATTTTAGACTGGGTGTACACCTAGTTTAAGTCTGGTTTTGTACCTACATGACGACTTTTAAAACGTTTAAATGCAACTGTTTTTGTACACAGACCGTCTCAGATAAATTCCACACTGCGCGTCGCATTTACATGCATGATACTGATACGTAGCTTGCTGTATATCAACGTACCGTACGGCCTACTACACTGTCGCTAAGCAGTCGTTACTGCACGGATACGAAAGTAAAATTACCACCACTTTCCGATCTACTATAAACGACATTACTAAAATTTATTAAAATCACATTGATAATGAAGGTTCGAAGTACAATCTGAACCAACAAACCACCACTTGAATAAAATCTTTGCGTGTTAAAGTGGGTACAAATCTCAACATTTCCCACTCAGCTCCAGTATAAATTGCCCACGTCGTCCACTGTAGTCATAACACACTGACACTCGCACCCACACCGCGAGGCTAGCGCTACAATGGAACAAAAATCATATTAATTGTATGAAAGGACGTTTAACTCACCTTGTGATAAGCAGGATATATTGAGGAGTCTTGTTTCTTCACCCAGTCTTCCTTTATCATTCAATCTGGTATCTTGATTCTATGGTTTATACGGAAATTCTGACCTTTCTCGATAGTTTTCTTGAGCGTTCGATTATGGCTGATTTGCACACGACGGAATCCGGATATTTGCGTGCGTATTGAATGTGCGCTGCATGTTTGGTAAAATATTCTTAATTCAAGACGATTATTTTTCGTAAACGTTGTGAGGACTTACATCTGATTTACAAAAGCAAATTACATTCTACTATGGTGTTATTCATTTAATATTGTGAAAATAATTCAGCTATGTAAAAAACTAAATATTCACGCAACATTTTCATAATTTTACAACAAAACAATTGAAGAAGCAACTAATATGCATCTAGCTGCTATCGATCACAATCGATAGCAAAAGTTAAACCTCTGTCTAACTAAACCTGACTTTCAGAAACAGAAATGAGGTTAAACCTGACTTAGATCGAGTTCGGGTTTAAGTCAGGTTTAACTAAACTCGAGTCTAAATTTAGACTGAAGGTATTTAAACCTGAATTCAGAATACGGGCCATTAAGTTTATCTAAAAGGATTCAGATTCATTCTTGTTGTCCATGTTATAGAAATTTTGTTTCCATTAGCTTACAATGATTTACAGTTAGACAACCAACAAACACAATGTTGCTAACAGCTACAACTTATGTATAAATTGAAAGTCTGTAATTCAGGAGCTCCATAGAATGTTTCATTCACCTAAGTAAGGAATATTAAGTTTTCTGTGTATCATGTCAAAATATACAGACGTTGCAAGCGGTCCTGTGATTTGTTGAAACTTCGATCGAATAATTAACCAGGTAACTACCAATATGTTGCCGCACCCCCTATCTATTGCAGGTACGATTTTCTGGATACCATATCTACCAAGTGTGGACCTTATAACCAAGTGTGTAATTGGACTGTTATTAGTTGCGCAATGAAATCCTTTCAATCACTGTGTGCTTGTTCCTAATTTTATGTTTTTACTTTATGTAGTCTGACATTACAGGAGAAGAGACAGTCTTGGACACGTTAGCACTGAAAGCCAAGTTGGTGGCGGAGGCTTTTGATGCTGTTTAGAAGCGCTGAAATGCAACCGGTTTGGGAGCCATGTATTCATTCCCCAGTATATGCTGACAGAAGGCATTTGCAAGGCAGAAGGTATGAATGATATAAATAAATGTGTCAGTCAGTCAAAAAAGAAAGAAAGAAACCAAATGAATAACTAAGAGAAAAAAATATATATAAACTACATGAATAGATGAGGACAGTAAATAAGTAAAAAACAAATTCAATAAATAAAATAGATGAATATTTGAAAGTGGGTATTAAGGAGAAATCATCTTATAGACGTCCGGGCCAGTCAAAGCTGTTTGGTCAGGTGATTCATTTTTTTTTTCCAAAAACCCATGTTCGGAATCGTTTGCATATTAAATTCCTTGAAACTAATCTAGCTTGAAATGAATGAAGTAGCTGCCTTGAATGTCGTGGACATTGATCACATGAGTTGCATAAATCACAGATTGTGAAATTTTTTCTGTGTTTCAAACAACTCTTCAATAAAGAATAAATAAATGAATAAATAATTAAGTAAATTGATATTAAATAAACAAATACATGAATGGAATATGAAGAAGCTATACACTTCTTATACACTGCATAAATTAAGCATTTTGTTATAACATTACTTCTACAGTCTCATTGATCATATGTCTGAGTACTTTTGATCAATGAGATAATTGATGATGACATTAAAATTCTGGTGTCAACCTTTAGTTTTTGCCTTTGCCCAAAAGAATGAACATATTTGACCCCCACCAAACAACAACAACAACAACATAAAAGTATATCTGACATAAAATATTAAGGTGAGTCTTTGTATATTTTCTTGTGAAATGGGAAAGCTGTTTATTTGATTTCAAAACATTAAATTCCATTCGAGAATCCCATCTGTGAATGTACAAGAATGTATGCAAACTTGCTCCAAGCTTGATGTATTCATCATCAATATCTTGGCTTCCCGTTTGCAGAAAGTAAAATTTTCCCCTCGCCTTGCAGGTGTCATGAGCTGAACAAATCTATTTTGTGGTTCTGACACCCTTAGGTACACATTTGTGACTCTCAAAATATTTTTGATCAAGCTTATGATCACACAACCTATGACTGAACTTCATTGAAGAAGTGCAGGCAAATTGTTGTTGATGTGTATGTATTTGTGTGTGTGTGTGTGTGTTGTGTGCCTTGAGAAGAAAGGGAGTTCACTTATGTACCCATAAAGGGCATGAATCTTGTGTCCTTAGCATAAAATAGGTCAGTGTAAGGTTTGTGGCTTTTGTGCGCTTCTAGGTGTGAGATCTGGACTGGCTGATGCAGAAGAATAATATAGCTATGTTTGTACATTTTAAACTGTTTGCTTGGAGATGGGTGTGGCAGTGTGTCACACTCTGATTCATACAATTCTTCTGTAGAACTTCAATAATACTTTAACTTCTTTTCATATTTCATATTTTCTATTCAGGAATTAGGGAAGAAACCTGATGAATTTTATGCTGAGCATTTTCTAGAAGAAGCTGGTGTTTGTGTGGTACCGGGGAGTGGGTTTGGACAGAGGGAT
>JZLH01S0369052.1:2188-14186 GCA_001188425.1 Eucidaris tribuloides
GAAGATAGGTGAGGTAGGCCCGATTCTATGGGGAGAGGTGGTCGGAGGCCCATGCACCCCCAAATATATATATATAAATTGGCGGGATAGGTGCATGCTATTCGCATATGATAATGGCTATAATATCCTCGTGTTCAACTATGGAGCATGAAAATAAACTAATTAATCCATCTAATAAAATCTTAAATATTGAGCCCAAGTCTGAAATTTGATTTTATTTGTTGATTTATTTATTTTAACAATTGTGGTTGATCTAAAATCCAAGATTTATAGACAGAGTTGTGAAAAAGTCCCTGTTCCGCTCGTTGCTACATTCCCTCTCCAGTCATCTACAATTTTTTTTTAAATTTTACGGAGCTTTCCCTTTATTTGATAAAACAAATTGTCTCTGTTACTCTCTGTAAATATTATAATAACAATTTTCAATAATTCTGCAAAATTCTATCCCCCCACCCACACCCTCCCCTGCTCGGTCGTTTCGCTCCCTTGCACCCCCCCCTCTCCCGGAGTCTTACAGACATACCCTATTTCCTTAAAATTGACATTTTAAGCCGTGCCTTAAATCATTCATAATCAGAATGTCACATGCACATTGTCCGGGCTGCATTTGTCCAAGGAGGGAATTGTCCGGGGGGGGGGTTGTCCGGGGGAGTTGTCCTTGAGGGAATTAACCTGGGGGAATTGTCCGGGGGTAGTTGTTCTTGTCCAGGGGGAAATTGTCCTGGGGGAATTGTCCTGGGGGGAATTGTCCGGACGGTGGTTGTCGGGGGTAGTTGTTCTTGTCAGGGCTAAGGAATTGTCCGGGGCGGTAGTTGTCTAGGGGAGAATTGTCGGGGGGGGGGTAGTTGTCCTAGAGGGGTAGTTGTCAGGGGGCAGTTTGTCTAGGGGGAATTGTCATGGGTAGTTGTAATAGGGGACAGGTAGATGTCCTGGGGTAGTTGTCCTAGGGGGATTGTCCTTGGGGGTAGTTTCTAGGGGTAGTTGTCTAGGGGGTAGAGTGTCTGAGTAGTTGTCCCAGGAGGGAATTGTCCTGGGGGTAGTTGTCCGGGGGGTAGTTGTCCTAGTGGGGAATTGTCCTCGTGGGGAATTATCTGGGTGGTAGTTGTCCGGGGGGGGGGGGGTAAGTTGTCCGAGGGGGTAACTGTCCGGACACGCCACCACCACCACCACCAACAACAACACTATCGTCATCATCGTCATCATCGTCGTCGTCGTCACTATGATCGTTACCACTATCAACACCATCATCATCATTATCATCAACACGACCACCATTACCCCCATACACCATATCCACCACCACAACCAACAGTATCATTATCCTCATCATCATTATCAACACCACCATCATTAACTCCACTACTACCACCACCACCACCACCACCACCACAATTTGCATTAATGTATCATTCACTGGAAAAAGCCGGGTGTTAGATATGCAACACTAAGCTGGTGTAGAATTTCCAGTGTTCATTTATGGTGTTACATTTACACCCATGGGTGTCACTTCAGCGTTATTTTAGGGGATTAATTAGTTCCTGTTAATTCTTGTTGATGTTTAACTTCAACAAGAAGAATAAACAATTCCCGCTAAACTACTTGATGTTGGGAAAAAATATGGAAAAATTTACACCAAAATAACACCGCTCCAACTTCAATAGAGGACCACACCGAAAGGTGTTGAAACTATACCAGGCCGGTGGTATACCATTACAATTAACACCAGCGGTGTCAAATCAACACCATGCAATGTCATTATTGAATTAACACCCGATTAACACCAGCGCAGCGTCACAAACATCACCATGTTGTAGTGTCAAATCAATACCAAGAAGTGAGAAGTGATTATTTTTCTACACCATCACAGTGCAGTTTCAACACCTCTCGGTGTGGTCCTTATTGAAGTTGGAGCGGTGTTAGATTTAACACCCGTGGTGTTAAATCTAACACCGCTCTTTTTGCAGTGTTGAAAAGACGGAGACACACCACTTTTTGCGTTGCATTAATTCTAGTCGATGACGTTCTCAAAGCCCAAGTTTAGTTTTGGGATTTTTTTTTTATTTGAAAGCTTTATGTCCAAAGGTTATCACACCAATAACATATTCTGAATGTCTTTCGTTGTTTTTTTAATTAATTAATGAAAAATCTCGGGGAGGGGGGGGGACCCCGAGATTTTTCGGGGTACCTCATCAGAAAGAGCAGACTGTGCTCATTCTGAGGAGGTATAACTGGGATAACCTTAACACCTTATTAATCCTTTGGATGCTATAATATAAAATATAGTCGAAAATCTCGGGGGTACCCCGTGAAATCTTCGGGGTCCCCCGAGATTTTTCATTAATTAATAAAAGAAAAAAAAACCTGAAAGACATTCAGAATCTATTATTGGTGTGATATGACCTTTGGGCATAAAGCTTTCAAATAAAAAAAATCCCCAAAACTAAACTTGGGTTTTAAGTTCAATGAAAGTTCAAGCGTGTACATGTGGCTGCATGCCGCCGGCAATTTTAGTTACCACAGAAGATATATTAGTACATAATTTTAGTAATATTAGTACATGTGCATTTTCTTAACTTTCTGTGCGTTCTTATTGTAAGTAATCGTATCAGATTACTACCTATATGTTTACATTCAATTTAGAAACACAATCTGTCTCATACTAGTCTATTGTTTTGCATCACATACAAAAGATAGAAAAATACACAAATTGACACACATATCGTAATTAATGTACATCTTACATGTGAAAAGACATTATCCATCCGACATCCTTTTTGTTTTAATTGCTCGGTGCCTTTTGGATCAAATTGTTTGAATAATTCTGCTGACAAATTTATGTCATATATACAGTTATATAGCTCAACCATACCTGTAATGTAGAATTCAGCTGTCTGCATTACTCAGAAAAACTCAGAAATCAAGAACATCGAGTGGGATGAGAATAATGCCATTATTATACCCTAGTAAATTTTACATTTTTTTTTATCAACGTCTCCATAAACTAAGACCAAAAATGAATTCCCATTTTACAAATGTCAAATTCCGTTTTTCTCCGCATTGTAATTTTCCAATTTTCTGAAATTAGAATTTTTGTTAGAAAATATTACAAATAACGTCAAGCTGCTTGCTTGGCCTGTGGGGGTTGTGATTTGGGTTTGGGGCATATTTTCAGGTAACGCATGAATTCTTTGTGTTTATTGGGCATCTTTTAGATATATTAATTTAGCTTTATTCAATAAATACATATTAATTTTACATTGGGGAAATTTCTAGGCATGATTTTTTTTTGTTCATAATGCTATTTTTCCGCGTTATACCCCAAATTCCTTGATTTTCGCGGAAAATCCGCAACGCGGAAAACTTCGGTCTTGACTTACTGAAGCATAATAACGGGGAAGTTGCTCACTCCGACATGCAGTGATTCTTTTAAGTGACATAGACATTTTGTCACATTATGTTCAGCTCAAAAGAACAATATATAAGTGTATGCAAGGAGGAGGGTAGGATGCCCATCATTTTCCTAAAAAAAAAACACATATTTTTTTTCAAACACGTTTTTTCGAGAGCCTTTTCACACAGACGGAAAAAAAAATGATTAAGGTTACTACTTACTGTTAGTTCATTGTGAAAAGCTCCCAAAATTTGTGATTACGACCCACCCAGAAAAGATTTTGCTGTTATTCCATTGTGAAAAGCTTAAAAAAATTATGATCATGACCCACCCAGCCAAAACAAACAAACGAGCAAACGAACAAACAAACAAACAAACAAACAAACAAACAAACAAACAAACAAACAAACAAACCTCTGCAACATATCTTTTAATATTGTTAGTCATCCAGTAATGATAAGCTATGATGTTTTATGTTAGTATATCATAACACAGGGCGTAAGGCTGGGGGGGGGGGGGGGTGCGCTGGGTGCACGTGGCACCCTCTCCCACCCCCCGGAGAGCCATAGGAGTTCCGCCCCTGGCAAGCAAAACGAAATTTTGTAACCACTTTTCTGCTTTCAACGCCTGATTTACTTCAACTGTTAGGTTCCACCTCCCCAAGATGTGCACCTCCCCGTGCCCAAACCAGCCTACGCCCTTGCATAACAATCTGTACGTGCATCGGACCAGGTTATTCAAGAGATCAAAGACCGACTACATACGTGATAGCGGTGCGGCATAGTTTTATGAAATATATTCTGCCTTCTAGAAACTCGTGGAAACTCTGATTTTTAAGTAAATAATAAGTTTTGTCAAATACTGATAAAAGAGACGACGTATTCGGAGTAGTAAATTAAAACATATATATGTATGGTGTGGAACAGATGTCAACATACTTTCAGATTATAAATCTTCGACCCTGCATGTCGAAATTAACGCGACGCATTTCGCTTACGGTGTATCAAACCTTTTATCTTGACAACTGAATCTTTAATTGAAACACGAAAAAGAGAACAAAGCAGTTAATGATGTATTTAATCACTCCCAACTCCTTCCTTAAAAATGAACTCAATCATTCACGTTTTGTTTTAGTGATTGATTGCGATACGCAATTGCAAAATGAAGAGACAAAACCTGTTGTCGAACAGGAAAATGTTTAGCACGACATAATCTAATTTCTAGCCTTATTCCCCACATGAAAACTTTGTGAATTACAAATAGATTGCAATAAATAATATCACATCGATAATCGTTTCATACTTGTTCGGGTTACTTTAGAAGATAACAAATGAGGCTATTAATACAAATTTCACATAATGATAATGATAATGATGATGATGATGATGATAATAATATTATGATACTACTACTACTACTTTTACTACTACTACTACTACTACTACTACTACTACTACTACTACTACTACTACTACTACTTCTACTACTACTACTACTACTACTACTACTACTACTAATGGGTTCTTATAGTACGCTATACACACAGTATAGCGCTTACACATTATTATTACCCTGCGTAGAGAGCAGCGGCGTGGATAAAAATGCCTTGCTGAAGGGCATTCGTGCCGGGCAGTAGCCAGGCTTGAACTCACCACCCCTGGATTGGGAGACAAGCGATCTACCGCTCAGCCACGACTCGTCCACGAGATTTGACATTTCACACTTACATGTTCGAATGATATTTTTTAAATCTAACTTTATTTGCCATGTCAATATCCCCTCGACCCGATCTCTATTGCTCCAAACGTAACTTCATGATTTGCTTAGCGTATGTTATAGGTATAGGTTTGGGGCTACTAATGGAATGACGAAGACGTAGCAACATTCCAAATTGTTCGGAAACACAATTGAACCAAAAGTTTACATACTACTCTTAGATATAGGCCCTTCTTACTATTATGAGAAAAAAAAGAAAAGGCGAGACTACCTAATTTGTTATTTCAATACATATATCCACATTAATGCACAACATGTATATTTATTTATATTTATAATATTGATACAATTTTAGTGATCAAACATTCATAAAACATTGCTGATTTTTCCACACAAACCATGGGGCTACTAATGGAATGACGAAGACGAAGCAACATTCCAAATTGCTTGGAAACACAATTGAACCAAAAGTTTACTTACTACCCTAAGATATATAGGCCCTTCTTACTATTTTGAAACGAAAAAAGAAAAGAAAAAGAAAAATCATGTCATTTACCTTTAATGTACAACATGTATATTTACTTAATATGGATACAATTTTAGTGATCAAACATTCATAAAACAATGCTGATTTTTTTTCACACAAACCCTATAATACAGTAGACTGCACATGTACTGTGAACACACATACGCGTGTGCATGCACAAAACTTTTAACAAACATGACCTAACAATTTCAAATTACTGAAAAAAAACAAAGCATCCCTTGCGGAGATGTATTGCCTAGTCGCAAGTCTTTATCAATCGTAGATGTGAATGTCACTGAAAATCCATAATCCAAATTACTGTCATCAAAATTATTTTGCTTCTTCGAACTTTGCTTCATGGTGTTTATAATACCACTGTATCAAAATGTTTATATTTATCAGTCAACGTCAGAGAAAATTTGCAAAAGATATTCAATCGGAATCAAAAGGTCAATGAAAGGGTCATTCGAGTGTAGCCACTCTAAACCAGTCCAAACTCTCAAAACCTTTTCTTTGTGAAGTTTGCACCGTCAATTTTGAGAATATCATCATCACGTTGCAATTGCGTATGCGATATACATTTAAATCATATAATGATAACGATGCGCAACGCTCGTATACGTACGTCTTTAGCTCGTCTGGCAGACACAGTACATAATAAATTAATAATGCAGACGTGAAACTATAATAATGTACACATACCGGAATGTGTATATGCATCTTGGATGTGTATACGTATGAAATGTTTGTGTATGGATGTTTCCTGGATGTAACTCGTGTACATGTATTTAGATATTTTTTGCATTAATTTCACTGACTTCCGTTTAGAGTTTTGAAACAATTCCTTGATTTATATGTTTTATTTGAATTTACGTCTATTTCCTTGAATCGATTCATTTCATTTTAAAAAATCCAAGATTTAACTTTCTTTGACTGAGCAAAACCCCTAACCCACACAGTTTCCTCTTGTACAGTTCCCAATTGAAACACGTCATCACAACTTCGGATGAACTTCAACTTTTCTGCACGTCTGGTTATGTCCCTTGGTACTGAGCAGTCTGGCTCATCCTCACCCAGAATCTCTCTTAAATCATGACATAATGTGTCATGTACAATCAAGGCTTGGCCCTCAGGTATTGCCTTCGTACCATTACCAACTAACTCACTCCCTCTACTGATACTATCATACTGCATATCACTTTCATCTTCCATATCTGACAGCTTACTGTCCAGTGTCCGTTTATGGTCTTTATATTCGCTTACCAGTTCGTCCCGTCTCTGTTTTAACTGCCGGACGGACTCCTCATATGCCTGGTCGATTTTCTTCGTGTGTTGTTCAAAGATAGTTTTCATCTTTTTGCGCTGCTCTTTGACGATGTCAATGTAATTCCATATCCTTCTTTTCTTTCTTTCAGCTCGCTGCTGCAGAGATTCGATTTGTTCCTTGTAATTCTTCTCGTGCTCCTTTGCATCCACAACACGATGTCCGGCTTTGTCGTGTTCTAATACACGGCATCGAAAGCAGATGTACTTACGACAATTCCAACAGTAAAAGTTCTCCTCTTCAACCGGATGTGTCTTGCATTTACGCCGCTTTTTAACGGATGATTTACCCGATTTTATGTCTGTCATTGAAATAACTTCGTGTCCAGAGTTCTTCCTCCATCTATCATGCCCGTCACGACAAGCCAAACACATATATTCCTCGCATTCCTGACAATAAGCTTTAGCCGTCTCCTTAACCCGTTGCCTCCGATATTCTGAAAATCCCATAACATGATTCGAGTCGCAAACAGTACACATCTGCACTCCAGCTCGCTGTGCGTTCTTGACATCCTCCACCATTGATTTTACCGGTATATTTGTCGGAAGTGTAGACACACCGCCCTCTCTCACATATGTGACCTCACGGCAAACTGGACACGATATCGGATTAGCCTTCTGACGCGACTCGTAGAACTGAGATAGACAACCTAGACAGAATGTGTGAGTGCAGGCCAACTGTTTGGGTTCGTTGAAATAATTATAGCAGATTGGACACTCCGCATTCTGTGTGACCACTTGTTCCTAATTAGTTGCCATGGTGATGGTGTGCCGCTGTTTAGCATGAAGACAAAAAGACAAAAAGAAAACTATATCATTTTGTATGTACGGTATTCCTCGATGAAATATTAAAGAAACACAAAAATATTATATATATATATATATACATAGATATATATATATATCTCCTGTGCACATTTGTATAATTAAATGTACAATCGTAATAATTATGTTTTTTCTTCACGTTTACACAAGAGACACTAAAAAAATGGCTAGTAAGATCTATAGAAAATAACTATTTTCATTACCACATAAAGGATAGCGAAATTCAAAGAAAATGTGAAAATAACATTTGTCATTATTATGCCCTCAAAATAAATTCAGCGTGTAAAGAGTTAACGTTTATTACACACGTAGTCTTAAACAAAATGCATAATATATTTGTATATACCGGTGAATATATATTTCAATATATTCAGATAAATATATATGTAAACATGTGAATAAACTGATCTTTAATAAATAAAGACACAAACACATACATATATAGGCAGAATTTGATGCAAGCATACTTATTCAACACTCAAATGTCGGATGGGGGAGGGGGTGGTATCTAACGATCTCTTCTTGCCCAAATGCGAACCAAATTTCCAACCACTTTGCAGTGGATGGGGTCCAAAATTGTTACTCGATAAAACTTATCCGAGCCCGGCCGTAAGCCATTCAATTCTCATAAATCACAAAAAAATGTAGTGAAAATACTTAGAAAAGGATTATTATTTTTGAAGTCAGAATATACATGGGGGGGGGGGGTACGGGTGTTATCCCCACAATTTTATGTTTGGGCTAGAGGTATAATGTATAATCATCAAGACGTATATAACGCAATATACTTAACAATTATTAATGTGACCCAGTGCATTGCCTCCCTACTCAAAGTCCACTCAAATGTGGTACATGTACGTATATGCGTTTACAACTATACGTTGTTCCTCGATAATACTGATAAAAATCTAATTATCTAATGTGATATGTCAGTATGCTGCACAAACATCATGACAGATAACCTTAGGTAATCGCCATTTTGCTTAATTTAGAAATTTGATTCAATCAAACTGTTTTGATTTATTTCTGTATTTTGCAGACATCAAAGAAGATGCAAATGAATGATAGTGAATACAATTTATCATCAAAACAATTTGAAAATATAATTATACAAAAACATGCTATTTAAGCAACTAACAATACGACTCATAATGATACAATTGAATATACAACAGACAAAACATCTTCGAAAATGCAAAAGTTGAAGCTTCAAAGCAACGGGCGACCCTAAATTGGTGTAAGAAATTTGTCGGGATCAATGCAAAATATCATTGTTATGGGAACAATGCGAAAAAGTGGAATGTGTCCAAAAACAGGCGGTAGTAAACTGGAAGACTGTAGACTCTCCTACCAAACAACTGCATAAACCCTTATTCCTGCTACTGTTTATATACTCGAGGTCTTTCTTCGTAAGTTGTCACAGATTATGTGGTATGTGGCTGTTGTACATTTCAACGACGTTATTGGAAGTAGATCGAAACCTCCTTGGTTATTTTTAGGTGCTGGGGTTTTCCACCGTTAGGTTTTCTCTAGCAATACGTACTGTGATCTCATGGACACGGGGGTGGTAACTGCAGTGCAGAGGGATTTTGCTGATAATCATATCTGTGCAAATAAATGAATATCAGACTGATATTCATCTATTTGTGAATGCATTCTGGTAAACAGATGACATTAACATGTGCAATATCATTTCAATGCCAAGTAAGGGTTAATTGTATTTGTTTTTTTTACTAGGTAATCATAAACATATTGAAAAAAAACCTCAATTTGTTATTTGTTTTATTATCGATTTTTCTAATTCAGATCTTTTGAGTTCTGTAAGTAACAATACCACCAATTCAGTTGTCATTATGACCAAAACACAAAAGTGGGACAAACGTGATTTTACCTGACTGCACATAAGTAATCATAACTTTTGACTTATCCAAGCAAATTGAATGGGATTAAGTTTAGCAGAAAGGAAATTTATTCTGCTTTTATATGACACCAAATACACATGCCGTTTGAGGAAATTACATACCTTAAATATTTTTCTCCCGATTGGACCATTTTTACAGCACACTGTACAGTATGACGCACACCATACTGCTATCGTTTTACAGAGTACTTGCCAATCTTTAGTGTGATCCAGTGTTCTGATGTATGTGTTTCGCCTCTCTACATAAAGTCCATTCAAATATGATACGTAGATACGCCTATAACTATGTTGTTCCTCGATGATAATAGGGAGCTTTCGTTTTGAGACCGCGGACGAAAACGAGGACAGTGAGCAATCAAGCTAGCCGTTCGATCGTCCGTGGTCCTTCCACAAGGCAGTTTCGCAAATGCAAAACGTAGAACGAGCGACGGTGCGTGACGTCATCAGCCTTTGCACGTGGTACGCTTTGCACTGACATCATCTGTACGGGCGCTGATTGGCTGCTGTCCTCCATCCGTTGAGAACGAAAGATCCACTAAAAACACGTTCTCAATTCTACGACGGGGAGTGCGATGCGGGGGGTGGCGCATGCGCAGATCGATTGGTATCGGATTACCGTTCTTGAGTCCGTCCGTAGTCAAAACGAAGCTCCCTAGTGATGGAAAGTAGACGTTGTCACGCAATAATTACATTATTATTTCTCAACTGTAAATTGTGCATCTGTTGATTTACTCGTCTTTCCTGGTGAGCTATCACAGCTTTACTTGGTAACTTCCTGTTGTTGCTGGATTTTTCTACCGTTGGGTTTTCCTCAGCAACATAATGCTGTACTATAGTCGGGGGCGTTGACTAGTACAGAGTTTCAGACTGAGTTTCATATGTGCACAAACCATAGGCGCCGGAAGTGGGGGGGGGGGGGAGGTCGCCCCCATCCGAAAAAGTGGGGAGGCGAAACGCGTTTTCGCTCCCCTCCAACAGCCCCACCCCATCTAGCCCTCTCATAACCTTTCATACTTCCGATCATTTAATTAAAGCTACACAACAAACTTACAGTGATTAACTAGTTTTGTGTGTGTGTCTGTGTGTGCGTGATGTTTTTGTGCATGTATGTACGTATGTATGTGTCGTATGTATGTGTGTGTGTGTGTGTGTGTCGTGTGTGTGTGTGTGTGTGTGTGTGTGTGTGTGTGTGTGTGTGTGTGTGTGTGTGTGTGTGTGTGTGTGTGTGTGTGTGTGCGATGCGTTAATTGTGTTTGGTCTGTGGTTTGGCAAGAGCCCCCTACATACAAAAATAACCCCCATCCAAAACTGCTTCCGGCGCCACCCCCATCGAAAAAGTGGGGAGGCGAAACACGTTTTCGCCCCCCCCAAAAAAAGCCCCACCCCATCTGGCCCTCTCAATGGCTCTCATAACCTCTCATAGCTTCCGATCATTTAATTAAAGCTACACACAAAAAAAACTTGCCCCTACAGTGATTAACTAGATGTGTGTGTGTCTGTGTGTGCGTGATGCGTATGTATGCAGTGGCGTATCTAGGGGGGGGGGGCAAATAGGGCACGTGCCCCGGACGCCACTTTAAAGGGGGCGCAAAAATGCAAAAGAGAGAACAAAAAATGGGAGAGAAGGAAGAAAAATCATGATCGTTAAAGTATATGAGCCCCTTCCTTCCCAGTCCATGAGAAAAAATGTATTAGAAAAAATGGTGTCATAGGGTGAAAAATACGAAAAAATTTTAAAGCTCGGTCGCATATTTTCTTTCACGATTTCGTAATTTCACATCCCAAAATCTGTGCAATTTCAAAATTGTGTTTTAAGAAATTGTTTGCAATTTTTACGAAATTGTAATTATAGATACTTTGCTTGCTGGGCCGCAATAAATGATAAAATGTATAGAATAGCATTTTGCCAAGGTTCGAGATTGAATAAAAAAGTCATTTTATTTCACTGAGGAAGTAGTGAATATCATTTATTGGATAAAAAAAAAAATCGCTCGATTCCAGTATTCCTTGCTAATTTTCCTATGGATCAAATGCATAAGAAATTGCGTCTTTGATGGTTACAATTGCAAAAGAATCTACCGCTTGGTCACTCTGCTCCCCCACGAGTACGTTAATACGTTTGGGAAGGGGAGAAGCTTTGGGTGCAATTTCATTGTTTGCCTAGATACGCCACTGCATTGTGTTTGTGTGTGTGTGTGTGTGTGTGTGTGTGTGTGTTTGTGTGCTGCGTTACTTGTATTTGATCTGTGGTTGTGCAAGAGCCCCTACACGCACAAATAGCCCCCTAGGTCTTTGC
>JZLH01S0369074.1:13472-25995 GCA_001188425.1 Eucidaris tribuloides
ATCATCATTACTGTACTCATTACAATATTGATTAGTACATGTACATCATGGTGATGATGTACATTTATGCATTTAGCTGATTCAAAATGCAAATTTCGGTGTATGATGGGCGAAAGAATACAAGTCTAAAATAGTAGAGAACCCTCCCAACCCTCTCCCCCCCCCCTTAGCAAAAAGCTAGATCCACCTATGTGTTCATGAAATTGTGAACTTTTACAGGAGGACAGGTTTATAGACTTTGGTAGTGGTAGTAGAGATTATGGTGGAATTCCACTTTGCCTTCATTGTGTGGAGGTTGATATATTATTTCAAGAGTGATGATTGCTGTTTGAAACATTATTCTCTGAGAATAGGTTTTCATTATGTAGTCAGTCAGGTGTCTAGGCTCTAACTAGTAACTACAGGTATATTACATGTAGGCCTAGAGGTGAAAGGTATCTCATTTGCACTATCATAGATCTTGCATCTCATAAAAGCAATTGTTAATTTCAGATCTGCAGATAAGTACATTGGAGATTACAAATACCACCCCCTATACATACATGAAACTATAATGCCATTCAGAACTCAACATTAATAGTACTTATAGTACTAATACTTCTTTCTTTCAAAAAGTGCATAGAGACACATTTGGCAGTGTATGTGCTAAGCATTGTGGTATTATTATTACTATTATGATCATGGGCGTAAATCCGTTCCGAGGAGTGGGGGGGGATGATCGATGAAATTTCCAAATTTTGGCTCAAAATTTTTGGGGACACCCCAAAATCAAGGGCTATTTCTTGAAAAGGGGACACCTACATCGTGCAAAAATACCACTATCTCTACCCTAAAATTGGCATATAGCTTTTATTGTGATTACATTTTAGACCTTTCACATAATGTGTTTCTCGATCTTTTTGCTGTAATATAAAAATACTAGATATCATAGCATTAGATTTTGCAGTTAGGTTTTCATGGCCTATATATCAATGAACGAGTGAGCGAAGCGAGCGAGAAAATTTTTAGGACCTGTGAGAATGCATGGTGTCTAATAACATCTTATAAAAGTGGAAAATGTTTCTGAAAAGTCTCAAATTCAGACACCGAAAAAAAAACATAATAAATGAAAGACTGGCGAGCGAGCGTAGCGAGCGAGCCTGAAAAAATAAAGTAAGTTGCTCTACGTCGTTCCAAATTCGGGACACAAAGTAAAGAGGAAAAGGAGGCATTTAAAAACAGCATCACTTATACAAAAGGCGGTAGCGGCACCTAAATTAGAACAGGTGCCCCTAAAATGTGAAAAAAGGCCATTGTCACGGGGGAGGCTTATCAGAGGTGGAAAAATTGACAATTGCTAAAGAAAACGATTGCGCTCCTTATGTCCTCATGTGAAAATATCTGAGTTTGTTTTCTACATTTTGTTGGTAATAAGATGTTTAATTAGGCTTACATTTTGCGTTATCTGTGGTCTGAATAGGGATATGGATAGAATGCCCATTTGGACCAATAGAAAACACGTTAGTAATGAACATGAATGAGAGATATTAAACTGGAAACATCAGGATATTCAGATAACAATATCTTTAGCATTTAAAAAAATATATAAATGTTAGTAATAATTGAATAAACACAAAAACACTTATTGAAAAGTGGAGGTACATTTTTTTGTACAGAACATCCCCCTCCTTCCCGAAAAGTGGTGGGATATATCCCTCAATCCCCCTCCTCCCAATTTCCCAATTTACGACAGTGTTCTTTAATTCGGGCAGTTGGGATTGCTGGTCTCTGCATGTCTGCCAGTATAATACTTCATTCTAAAACCAATGTTTTGAATAAATATAGGTTAAAAGTCGGAAATATACACATTTTCAAAATGGTCGATTATAACTATCATGCAGTGGAGACTACCTCGAAAAATGAGGCCATATACGCAGGAATTTTCCGGGCCGAAATGGTAAAATTATTGAGGGAAAGTGCAAGCGAGGGAGCAAAGCGACCGAGCCAGGAGATTTTGAGTTTTTTAGAATTAAAATTGGAGGATCTTAAGCATTTTAAAGGCATTTCAGGAGAAATTCTCACTATATAGCAATTTTATCAATGATTAATTAATAAAAAAAATATATTTTTTTCTCGAAAAGCGGGGGGGATGATTGTACAGGCCATCCCCCCCGCCTCGAAAAGTGGGGGGGATATAACCCCCGCATCCCCCCCGGGATTTACGCCAGTGATTATGATTATCCACATATTCAAATAAAACAGAATATATGAACACTCGGTCAAAAAATGTGATTTTAATTGAACATTTTTAGTAGAAATTAATTTTATAGGCCTCCTTATTAAATATGCTTGCATTTTGCTTTTAAAATTATCTTTTAATCAATTTACCAACAAAATAGGTAATATTTGTTCAAGGCTGGATAGATGAAGGCCTATTCAGCCAAGTCTAAAAACAATGATTGACATTGTGCAAACATAGATACTATAGTATCTATGGTGCAAAGTACTGTCACAGAATATTATGTCATGAATTGTCTTTGACCAAGGAGCTTCTTGCTTTGACTCTGAGTGTTGTACAATAATACTAAATTAAAATTTTTGCATACAGAAGCTATTCAAACCCTGGTAGGCTATGGTATTGTCTACAATAAATTGAAATGACTCTTTACTATTAAACAGTAACAAAAGGTAATTCCCCCAGGCTCTACCAGTACCAGTGTGAGTGATCATTTGTCTACACTGTTACACAGGTCTGACCTGTGTGCTAGATGTACACAATTCATCTTCTCTGTTTAACTTTAATTTAAAGAAGTGATGTAACTGGAGTAAGACAAGTGTCATATTTACTGAAATTGTCAATAATACAGTGTCAGTTTTCTCCATCTCAAGTCAAGAGATACACGACAACAAAGCATACAGTGCCAGTTCCTAATTAAGTTTACCCAATACTCCGTCAAATAAAAGGAAGTGTGCTCAACTAATTTAGACACCTGTAAAAATGATTCAATTAAGACATATGCATGTAGAATTTATAATGCCTTAGAGTAATTCTGTACTGAGTGATATTGAGAACAGTGTTGTAGAATTGGATGTGACATGTCAACGGAAGTAACATATTTTTGTTCTAATTTTATCTGTGCGTGTGGGATGAAATAAAATATTCCCTTGATTAAATCTTACACTATTTGTCTTGGTCCTGGGAGAAGATGTGTATTTTGATGGACTGATTGTGTCTGTTCAGCAATTGGTCCATGTTTGAATTGTTTCAAAATACTATTGCATTTGCAATAATTAGCAGATAAAATTATAGGATTTGAATTGAATTTGGTACAAAAGACACAACCCTGTATGAGACTACGTCTTGGGGTGGGTCATAGATTATGTTTTTGGACCTAAGTTCAAGTGAGGTGAAAGTTTTGCGATTAAGGCAAACATGGTACTGTAGGCCTACATTTAGTAAGAAGGTCAAGGGTCAAAGGTAATTGCTCACAAAATGCAATCCTTCTCACTGGAAATACGTGTTGGTAGAAGCATGTTTGTAGAAAAAAAGTGTAGTCAAAGCTATACTCAGTTATAAAACTACATTTTTTCCCCCAAAGTTCAGTATTCATTTCATGTAATTTACAGTAGAAAAGGAATTTATTCTACCAACAATAAAAAAATGATTCTATGAAGAAAGAAAAAAAAATCATACTTCAGAATCAAACAATAAATCATAAGAGCTAATGTGGCCAATTTCTAGACAACTAAAGAAACACAAATCCAATAAATTTCAGCTTATCTTTGAATTGATATAACTTGCCATGAAAAATAAATTGCATTGTCTTGCCATTATCCACCAATTGACCCACAAGAATTCCCCTACATTTTGACAGCCCAGACGATCGCTTCCACCTGTAAATTGTGTAGACTTACAGTACATGTAGTCTAGCAGTTCTAGACCCGTATTTGCATTGAGCATATCATGCCTGCAACATTTCTAGGTAGGGTATGTTATAACCTGTCATTTAAATTTTACTATGTCTATAATTAGATGCAGATTCTGAGATGGCTCACTTTGCCAGCCTTTTCAGGCTGGTTTGCTCCGTATTTGAGGCTGATGTGCTTCTGGAAGTCAATGTTATGACTACGAGCTAATCAGAGTCTGTATAGTACACTAGTATGGCAGACTGGTAACCTACTTACACTCCCAGCAAGACATGACTGTCAAGCGGTCTGAAGTTACACCATCCAATAAACCGGGTATTGACCCCCATAGCTGTCATCATCGCATGGGCAAGATGTGGACCAAAGATGTGGTCATGGTAGATCTGGGTTGCTGTATGAAATCATGGCTGAGATTGTTTTTGGCAGAGGTGAATATTTTTGGGAGAGTGAATATTGGAAGATAAGGTGGGATAACAACACTCAGCTGGCAGACCACACTGGTAGAACTTTTGTTTGTGGGTAGAAGAATTTCTGAAGGAAAATATAATCTGTGATTGTTGTTTCTCCTCCCGAATATTACAGCTCAAAATGTGTTGTCCGTTTCTGAAATGTCACACTGGTGTAAACATTAGGCCTATTCATCTCTCAGATTTCTCCTTTAGAGAATTTTGTTTTGTTTATGTTTCATAATGAGTGTACTTAAAGGCAGTGGATCTCAGCAAAATGTAGAACTTTTGTTTGTGGGTAGAAGAATTTCTGAAGGAAAATATAATCTGTGATTGTTGTTTCTCCTCCCGAATATTACAGCTCAAAATGTGTTGTCCGTTTCTGAAATGTCACACTGGTGTAAACATTAGGCCTATTCATCTCTCAGATTTCTCCTTTAGAGAATTTTGTTTTGTTTATGTTTCATAATGAGTGTACTTAAAGGCAGTGGATCTCATTTGCAAACATCCCCGCAGACTAGGAAAAGATAATCCATGCCCTTAGGCTATTGATGAAGGGCATGTCTGTGAAATCTGGGGGTCAGTGATTGCCTAGAATTTGAAAATGCACAAGAAAAACAATCGCCGTTTAGTGTATGTTCTATGGTAGGAATTTTTCCTCGCGAGAAAAAAATTCAAATCTGAGTCTAACGGTCACTATAATTCCACTAAAACTGAGTTTCTAGCTCCTATATTTTGCTAAAGGCTCCCAGATGGCATTTTCTTCTAAATGACATTATATTTACACAATGTTCATTTTTAGGCATGCAAAAGAGATCCCCTGCCTTTAACCATCGACTTCTGCTCATGAATATTGCAAATGTAGGTTTTACATGTACTTGAGGTTTGGAGGAAGCCACTTGTAATTTAGGCCTTGTATTCCATTTCTCATAAATGGTAATTTCCTGCATCAGGAATAAAAGTAATTCTTTAGTTTGGAAAACATTTTATCAGAGATCTGTTGAGTGCTAGTTTAAATTGTGTATCATGCTTGTCACTTTCTGTACAGATGATATTTGTGCTTCCAGCAAATAAGATCTGTGAGACTACAAACTGTAGTGCACCACAAATGTCCAGAAAAAATGTGTGGTAAGCAACCATACAAAGATAAAGGTTATTTAAAGGGAGAAGGCACCAGCAACTAACAGACATAAGTTAAGAAAATATTTGAGTTCTTGCCAACCAATCAGATTGCATGTGCACTGCAGGGAGCTGACCATGCGTGACCAATGCATGCCACGCGACTTGTGTTAGCCGCACCGTGGTAATGTACATGTATGCACTGTTTGAATTGATAAGCTCCTCCCCCTCTAGCTGTTTCTGCAAGTTTTGTCTTAGGATAAAACTTACAAAGACGTAAAATAAACACAAATTAACTAGTTTATAGGGCCTTGATGAGGGTGAGTATCACACAGTACCCCTTATTTAGACTGTTTTTGTCATCATGTACCATAATTCTCACAATACTCACGATGTCATTTTTATTCTTAACTTATGCCTGTTAGTTGCTGGCGCCTTCTCCCTTTAAATAATGGTATTGCATATCAACTTGGAAACCTTTAAACAGTTTACTTTAAAAAGATTTTTATAAGAAATTTTGACAATGATTTATGTTACGGAAAAATAAACATGTTGCAGACAGTAATTATACCTATGTATCTGATTACCCCTGGTTGATAAAGAGATCTGATTATGATTTATTGTTGTACTGTAGGTTTACATAAATTTCAAAAATTAATATGTGGTTGTTGTCTTATTGAGTATGAAATGGAAACTTGTTCGTGTCACGAAACTGCAAATTTGACACTACAAGGTAACAAACTAAAAATACAGCCATTCATGAAACTAAATCCCTGCTTGTGAGAGAACTTAAATTGAATATGTTATTATCTGGGCAGCGCCACCCATTAATTTCCCCATTTCCCGTTTGGAACATTATGAGCCTGGTAGATAATTGTTTCGTTATTCCCTGTCAATTTTCTGGTTCACTTCCCGAGATTGAGGTCACGGCTGTATTTTTTTGTGAGGGAGAAATTAATGGACGTGACAACGATTTGTGAGAAATCAATTTGTCATCACTTGGCTCCGATATTTGAAATGTGGACAAAGTGTGTTGATGAGGGACCAGCAATTGGCGCACAAATGTTGATAACATCTACAGGGGGTTGAAGTACTGTAGGATGAACAGATTTGTATACTGAGAACTGCAAATGAAGTTTGTATGCAGTGTTGTCTGTTGATGATATGATGATGCATGCATAGATTTTAATTTCACTGCATTATAATTTCTTCCAGTGTAAGTCCATTTGTCAAAAAACTGTGTTCAACTGAACTTTATAATTTCCAAATTCTTAAATTCAGTTTCTGCAGATTATGTTCTTTTTATTTCAACTAAACAAATTCAAGACTTTGGTCTAGCCTGGATGTATGACTACATGTACATCCCAGTAAATGTTGACAAATATTTCAACTCATTTTGGTTCTTTTTGCATTTTAGACTGCTGCCAATTCTGTTAATATTACCCATTTACCCTCTAAAGCCACAGGCTAACAATGACCACAGTTTAAATAAATGTGAGCTACAGTGTACATAATCCTCCATGCTCTAAGTGTCTTTGATAAGGTCCAAAAATGAAGCCCTGAAAAAAATGTATTTCTAAATGATTATTTAGTACATTGAAAAAAGTGAAAATCTAAAAGTTGACCGAATTCACCTGCCCATTTCCTCCCATATACATGTACTTACTGTGTATAGATCTAGGCTATTTTGTACTCCACCTGAGTACTTCTTGTTTATTCATTCATATCTTGCCAGTCAGTGGCAGCATATATTCCCAAACTTTTGTATTCTAGGGTGGTTATCTGTCCATTCAAACACTACTATGTAGCTCAGATAGCAAAGATTGACAATTTTTAATTTGAAGTTCCGCAAATGTTAGCCTGTGTCTTAAAGACTTATGAAGTCATTCCAAAAAAATGGGAAAACGTTTACAGTACATGTGGCTATGTGCAATATAACTTTATAAGAATGTGTTCTTTGATTAGAAAAAAAATTGCAGCAACAGCATAAACTGTTACAGGCAGTTCCTTCAGTTCTGTTGTGCCCTCTGGAAACAAACAGAATTCTTACAATATCCCAGTAAGTGTTAGTTGGATTGGATACCAAACTACCTACCTCCCTACACCTGCCCTCAGCTCCCTCACCATGCCCATCCCGCCCATACCCTTAACGCTACACTCCACGCGCTGCATCTCCATCCCGCCCCATGCCTTTGCACATCCATCCCACATTCCCCACTCACCAACAGGCCTCATGCGCCCCTAACCCCCATTATCCCCCCAACAGCTCCTCCACCACCCAAAAAATACTTGGCCCATACCATGAAATTCCCCATCCCTACCCCATTGTCTTTGATAAGGTCTAAAAATGACGCCCTGAAAAAATTGTATTTCAAAATGATTATTTAGTGCTTTAAAAACGTGAAAATCGTAAGTTGACTAGATTCACTTGCCTATTTCCTCCCATAGACTTACTGTGTGTACACCTAGGCTATTTAAACTCGCCCCGAGTTTTAATTGTTTATTCATGCATAACTTGCCATTGGCAGTATAACTTTCTAAACTTTTTTATTCTAGGGTGTTTATTTGTCCATATGAACACTACTATGTAGTTCAGATATCAAAATTTGACAATTTTTTAAATTGAAGCTCCACAATGTTAGCCTATCACTTTAATTTTGACATACACTGTTTCCTGACTTTTATGAAAAAAAACCTTCCCTTCAAGAATAAATGTGTATTGTATCAAATCTACAGTATCTGTTTACAATTTTACTCCACAGAATAGAAATAGAAGGTTGATCCTTGGGAAGATGTATTTTTATCGTGAAAGGACACTTCAACAAAATGTGTTACCATTCAAAACTTGCCAAACTTCCTTTCTCATTTTTAGCCACTAGTCCCTGGAACTTATTCACCTCTGTTCTAAACGTAGATGGGAAACAGGAAACTGAGAGAGAATGGGTTAATCTTTAACGAGACACGCATGTATGCAATTGACCTTAAGTGTGATATTTCAGGTATTTGGCAGCTGTGGAACTGTATTTCACTGATAGTCAGGAAGTCTTCCATTTGTTTCGTCTAGTCATCTTTCATGATAGTTACCGCATGAAATACCCTAAAATGTGGGCATGACTACAGATTGATTATTGTAAAGTGGACATACAGTGAAGGTCAAGGACATTGATTATGGATTAATCATAATAAAGATAATAGATAAAAGTATGTACGCTTCTTGAAATAAACCACTTAGCCAAATAGTAAGGAATTTTTTTTTGTGGTTGAGCTCCCAAATATTCCCTGCCTGAAATTCTGATTGACAGAACAGATCCAGCCAAATATTCCTTAAAAATACCCTACAGAAAAAATGCCATAAACAAACAAACAAACAAACACTCAAACATACAAACACAAATAAGCCAATCAATCAATCAATCAATCAATCAATCAATCAATCAATCAATCAATCAATCAATCAATCAATCAATCAATCAATCAATCAATCAATCAATCAATCAATCAATCAATCAATCAATCAATCAATCAATCAATCAATCACAAATTACAAATTACAAATGTCATAAATTACATGTTCCAGAGAGAGTTGGGTTTGGCAATGCTGCATGTGTAGAGACAGTGATTTTCCGTTTCTAAAAATGGTCTTTTCCGTTTTTGAAAAACTGTAATTCCGTTTCAACTTGATCTAAAAATGGAAATTCTGTTTCGTCATAGAAAATGTACACAGCAAAAACATGAATTCCGTTTTGCAAAGGTGAATTCCATGAATTTGTACGTGAAAAATATAAGAACCAAACAGATTTTCCGTTTGATTTACCAGTAAAACGGAAAATCACTGTCCCTACATGTGTTCAGTGTCATGGGGGTGAGGTACCACATATAATTGTCAGGTTTTCCTCTATATTTTCTTCCAAGTGAGGTAGTGGGGGAGTGGAATATTTAACTTATTCTCTATATCTGTCCTTTTTCAAAATATAGCATTTTGATGGCATCATTATATTTTGAAAAATTTGTTCCAACATTCAGGTGTCTGCCATTGTTGAGTAACACTGGTGATCAGTTGAACTTTTGTTTGAGTTTCAGGTATGGTACCAAAAACTTGCTTTCTTAAAGGGAGAAGGAGCCAGCAACTAACAGGCATAAGTTAAGAAAAAAAATGACATTGTGAGTATTGTGAGAATTATAGTACATGGTGATAAAGACAGCCTAAATAAGGGGTACTGTGTGATACTCGCCCTCAGCAACTTGAGCAAGGCCCTATAAATTAGTTAATTTGTGTTTATTTTTTACGTCTTTGCAAGTTTTACCCTGGGATAAAACTTGCAGAAACAGCTATGGGGGAGGAGCTTATCGATTCAAACAGTGCATACATTACCACAGCACAACTAACACATGTCCCGTGGCATGCATCGGTCACGCATGGTCAGCTCCAGACCTGAGCATGTGTGATCTGATTGGTTGGCAAGAACTCAAATTTTCTCTTAACTTATGTCTGTTAGTTGCTGGCTCCTTCTCCCTTTAATGAACAACAGTTGCTTGGCATCTAGTGTTTTACTAAGTCATCCCTGCATGACCCTGGTCACTAAGAATGAAATGATAAAACCATGACCATGCTAATGTTTTGATTGAATTCAAGACACATTTACTGGGGCATAGGGAATAGCGGTGGGAGGCTTACGATACAGAGGAATATTTTGTGGCATGCATAAACAGCGAGTGTATTACACTTTCACCTTTCCGCCATCGCAGAGAAAAATACTCTGTCACCAAAAAGTGACTGACGTAGCTTTTCTAAAAATACTGTGAAAGTCCCTAGAAGGCATAATTGCCACCGTTAATGTGAATATTTAGGCTAAAAATGTTGTTTTATGGAGTGTAACTAGTGAGTGATGAGACAGTAAGTACATTAGACCTGTCAGGAGGATACGAAGGCTTGTCCTTGGCTGACCCCAGGTGACCTTTGACCAGGTCAAACCTCAAGGTCAGTTCTAACCTTCATCTAAATGTTTATGGGGCTGCCCAGACAGTGTGTTCATTGTGTACATCAGGGGGAGGGTACGTACAAACAGATGACTGCTTTAAAATCAGTGACAGTGAACTGCCTTCTATCCAAATTCAGTCAATTCTTTTGTTTATAATTTGGGACATCTTTCATTGCCAATGAAAGGAATATTTCTCTTTCCTCTTTGGTATTTGAATAAGGTATTGTAGCTATATCTGTCCTCACTCCCCCCCCCCAAAAAAAAAGAATCAAAACATACAAATCAACATACTGTAGAAACCCAAAAAAAATCCAAGTTGTAAACTGTATATATTTGCATTTAATATCCAGTTTAACATATATTTTCCCCCAGTTCTATTTGTTCCACAATTTTATGTTTTTATCCATACTGTTCATATATTTATTGATTCATCAATTAACTTTGTATTAATTTGTTGATGGTAATTTTTTTATATAAATAAATAACTGTTTTGTCAAATTAGGGCAATTTTCTTGTTGTTTGAATTTATATGTTAAAAACAAGTGTAAAACGGATTTCCATGCTATTGACAACAAATTTACTACTATATACTACTACTACTACTACTACTACTACTACTACTACTACTACTACTACTACTACTACTACTACTACTACTACTACTACTACTACTACTGATACCATTACTACTAACACTACCACTACTACTACCACTACTACCACTACTACTACCACTACCACTACTACTACCACCACTTACCACTACTACCACTACTACCACTGCTACTACCGCTACCACTACTATTGCCACTACCACTAGTACTACCACTACCATTACCACCACCACTACTCCGGGGCATGTGCAGTGCTGTATAAAGCTAGCTACATAGTTATGGATACTCTGGGTGTGCACTGTACCAGTGAGGGTGAAACTTTGATTATTTAGATGGCTGTGAGGACATGATGGAAAGGGGATTTAGGGACCTACCAATGACTTCCGGCCTCAGGCTTTCTGAAACAATCTTCCCTAGTTTCGCTGCTGAAACAATCAGCGCACCAGATTTGCGAGAAGTCTGCCATGTTGCATCGGAACTATGGTAAATTGGATCACAGTTTCAGGTTCAGCGGATAAATATGGTTTTCCTTAATTCTTCAGACTGCTGGAGGAGGTAAGAATTACATTGGCAAGTATACATGTGCATACATTTTGAAGACTGGAGTATGCCGTGTTGACTTTGATGATCATTCTGAGTGCAATGTGTTCTTTTCATGACTGCTGTTGGTAGAGTTTGGTATCGTGGATGACGATGTCACAGTATTCGGGAGCTAGAAAACAGATGGATGCATGAAAACACAAGGTAAAATATTTGATATTGTGTATATGTGTATTCTTGTGGGTAAGATCGCGAAGTCCCTGGCTTGACTGTATGCATTATGTTATGAGATGGAGTCTTGCATTGCATGAAAAGAAATATTCTGGATGCCAGTGACATAACCAGTAAGAAAAAAAGGGGGGAGGGGAGACAATGCAGTTTTTCATTTGAAAGGTATGTATAGGAGTATGGTAGTTAAATGTGCTTTATACTCGTGTACTGCACATTGCCCCACCTCTAAACATGACCATACCCTGGCCTTGTGGTTGCAGATTAGAATCTGTTGTGGGAGTTGGGGTAGGGGCTGAAAGTTAAAGGTAAAGGGAAAGTTGAGTTGTTTATGGTCTTGTACATGTACCTCTGTAGAACAATGCTCACGTGACGTCACACAACTTTGCAATTAAAAATTAAAAATTAAAAATTCTCAGGTGAGCTGACATTGTCATTGAAATAGTAGTCCTAAACACTCTATTTGTTAATCATGTTTCCCATTGTTTTTTCTCTAAAATAGAAAGAATATGTGTCAATAAATACTAACTTTATTTTGTATAATTTAGTGTGTTTAATTGACCACATCCTCCTACATGTACCTTTCCCTCTTTGCTTGGAGATATCAGAAAGTTGTCATGTTGTTAACAAAGTTAACAAAAGCTGAAATTATATATTAATAGGTGCAGGCCTATCTTTCAAACATATCTCG
>JZLH01S0369074.1:26649-38446 GCA_001188425.1 Eucidaris tribuloides
TGTACTGCTGAGTGTTGCAGATGAAAAATGATTCACATTTCATTGTGAGAGGAGAGATATCATTGTAATCTTTGAGGTCAAAAGTTTGAATATTTCCCAAGATGTGTACAACATGTACAGTAGTTATTTGTGATAGTACCTGCGTTGGTCTTGCGTGGAATGAATTCATAAAAAAAATTGTACATCTCTTTTTTCATTTTGATGGAAAGAAGAACATTTGTGTCAATCGTCACAAGAGATCCACTTTTCGATGTTTGAAAAAAAATACATCAATGCTATTTGCGAAATGTACACATGCATGCACCTGGATCGCATACCTCATTCCAAAATCGATCAGATCAGACGCGAGCAGGGAACCAGATATGTGTTTGGACACACCTGTAAGCTGAACCTTGCCTGGCCCAGGCTGGCATTCTGTTGATATTTTCCTACATTGTGGAGTTTCAACCCTCTTTCATGCTAGAACTGTTGTGCTGTAAACAGCCATCTAATGGACGGGATCTTATAACACCAGGCAAGGCCGATGGCTGGCTGGTTGTGGGGTGTGCTGCAGCCAGGTACTGTATATAATTTGCAGACAGATTGAAATTATACAAGACAGAAGATTTAATATAGTGTAAAATGCTAAAATGCAGAATGATGTGGATTTATCACTTACAGTGTGTGAATGATTGAACTATTACATATTTATAAACAGATTATTATTCATTAAAGTCTTTGAGAATCTCTTTCTGTCCATCAATTGGGTAAACACAATCTTTGATCATCCTGTATTGTGCAAATGAATTCTTGTAGTTTTAGTAAGAGATGTTGAAGGATCATGGAGAGCCAAACAGATACATGTATGAATATATATTTTCCTCTGATTGGAAAAGGGTTTGTCAATCAAATCAAATGAGATTTCTTAGAATTTCAGGACATATTTTTTTTGTGCTTGAAGATGTGCAACAAGTGCCATGGTTAGTCTGGCTTCCAGATGCAAGAATTTGTCCTTTTTCCTAGAGAAATTAGGCCTACTATCATCAGTTAACTGTCTTGAACTAAGACTAGTTTTCTGAAGTAGATTTTGAGGGCGGGTGCTTCGCACCCGCACTGCAACTCGGAGGGAGAAAAAGTTGCATGGTCTGGAATCGAGACTACGCCATGGTTTGCTTTTGACTAAGTAATACTAATGTGTTATACGGGTGACTCCCGTTTCAACAGAGTCCTCGGGACTGGCAGTTTTCTTTCGTTGTATCAAAATTTTAGAACCAAACAGTGATCAAGTATTTAATAATTTCTACTTCGTTGAAACATGAATTTTGTTATAACCATGTTCGTTATAATGGGAGTGCACTGTATGTGGCATGGTCACTAGTGTGAATGGGAAGAAAATAGTGCCTACAGTATTATCATGGGGACAGATACATGTAGATTTCTTAAGATTCAACACAATCACACCTTCAAATATATTTTCATTACCTGTGTTGAGGATATATCTACATGATATATGTTTTGTGACAGCTGGAGGAGTGTATACAGTGTATGTGCTTTGTTCTTGTCACTGATGTATTTTAAAATTAGTGTTGCAACAATGTAGACACATAATTAATCCGTTGAATACTAGACGTGAGATATCTTACATCGAGGTTAATGGGATATCATATGCATGTTAAAGCAAAATCAAACCGTCTTCAACAGGTTTAACTACACATGTATTGACAACTGACAAGGCAGTGTACATAGATGTATACTTTATATCCAATCTACATCCTTTCTGGGTCTGGCAGTCAGCCCTCAATAGCTCCACCAGTTTTCATTTTGAGGACAGACCCCGGGCCGTGTGTTGTTGATGGCGGACTTGGCATGCCGCTTGCTGTCATTATTCTTGGACAGGGTAAACTTGTGACTCATCATGTCCACAGGTCTACACTGAGACACGCAGGACATTGGAGATCTCCCAATCATCCCATGTCAGAATATTGAACTGGTATTGCGTCCAAGCTTTTCACATCTCCTGCTCCAGGCCACAATTTTGTTTTGGCCTGCCTAAAAGTACTCTAAATGAGATTTCATATAAAGTTGCAATCATCACCTTACATTCCTTTATAGCAGATGTCCATTACCAGTCAAAGATGCATCTTTGGTATGCAGTGGAGTGAGCAACACCGTTTTAATTTAGGGGACGGAGATGTGGAGTCAGAGATGACCGTAAAACATTATGCCAGTTGCATTTTAATTAATATTTGCAAGAGGGATCTCTTTCAAAACTTTTTTATGCCTCCGCAACGAAGTTGGCCAGAGCACGTCGATGTTTTTCGGAGTTGTCGTGTGCGTCCGGGCGTCGACTTTTCGTCCGTCACGTTGTGCCGTATCCGTGTCCGTTAGCCGTGCTCGTTACTCGGTAGCGATAATTGAGAACGCCTGATGATTTTGATTGTAACAGGACCAAGATAATGTACTATGAGCACAATGGAACTGATTAGATTTTGGAGGCTGAAAGGTCAAAGTCAAGAGGTCACGGCGGCCTTAAATATGTCTGATATGGGCTCGTTACCACGATACTTGAGAGCGGGCTTGGTCGGCATTGTCATGTAAGCTTGGTTGAAGTATGGCAATATGCAGGCACCAATGAACTGAATAGAGTTTTGAGCATGAAAGATCAAAGGTAAGGTCACTTCGGGCCTAAATAGGTCTGATTTGGCTTCGTTATGTCGGGCCTGCGCGGATAAACTTGAGAAAGGCCAGTTGAATTTTCATGTAACATGAGTGAAGTGTGTATTATGAGCCCACAATTGAATTGAATAGATTTGGAGTTCGAAGTCAAAAGGTCAAAGGTCACGCGGACGTTGATATGTCTGATTGGGGCTCCGTTACCCACGATAATTTGAGAGCGGCTGGTCATTGTGATGTAACTTGGTGAAGTATGTATTATAAGAGCCAATAAACTGATTAGATTTTGGAGGGCTGAAAGGTACAAGTCAAAGGTCACCGGGCCTAAAATATGTCTGATTTGGGCTCGTTACCATGATAACTGAGAAAGGCCGCTGTCAGATTTTTATGTTACTTGGGTGAAGTATGTATTATGAGGCACCAATAAACTGATTTATTTTTGAAGCTGAAAGGTCAAAGGTCACAGGGCCTGAAATATGTCTGATTTGGGCTCGTTACCGCGATTACTTGAGAGTGGCTGGTCAGATTGTCATATAACTTGGGTGAAGTATGAACTATGATGCAACAATGAACTGATTAGATTTTCGTGTTGAAAGGTCAAAGGTCACAGGGCCTAAAATGCATATGATTTAGGCTTGTTACCACGATAACTTAGAACGGCGTGTTGGATTTTGATGTAACTTGGGTGAAGTATGTATTATACGGCACCAATGACCTGATTAGTTTTTGGAGTTGAAAGGTCAAAGTCAAAGGTCACAAGGCCTCATACATGTCTGATTTACAGGGCTCCCTTGTAAAGCAGTTCAACTGTTGCACAGGGAACTGAAGGGACTACCCTGTTAAAAGAATGCTTCAATAAATAAATAAATAAATTTGGGCTCATTACCATGTTAACTTAAGAATGGCTGGTCCGATTTTGATGTAGCTTGGGTGAAGTATGTATTATAAGGCACCAATGAGCTGATCATATTTCAGGGTTAAAAGGTCAAAGGTCGGAGGTCACAAGGCTCCATATTTAGTGCCTTTACCATGATAACATGAGAACGGCTTATCGGATATTGATGTAACTTGGGTGAAGTAAGTGTTATAAGGCACCAATAAATTGATCATATTTTGGGGTTCAAAGGTCAAAGGTCACAAGGCCCCATACTTAATGTCTTTACCACGATAACTTGAGAACGTCTTGTCAGATATTGGTGTAACTTGGGTGAAGTATGTATTATGGGGCATTGATGAGATTTCAGAGTTGAACGGTCAAAGGTCACAAGGCCCCGAACATTTCAAGTTTAGAATTGCACGGGTGTGCGGAGGCATACCCCATCGGCTGCGTGCAGCCGAATTGCTCTAGTTTTTTGTTTATGATAATTTTTTTTTAATTCATTTTCTGTAAATAGTGAAGTTTTCAAAGGGACAGTTAAGAAAGAAAATAGCTATAAAACCTTTGGGTTGTTTCATGAAATCATAACAATCAAGATTAGCATTTAAACAACACACCATATTTGAAATGAATTTGAAAAGGCGGGGGGGGGGGGTGGGGGGCGGGGGGGATCATTGCTTCCAATTTCCTTCCGCATTTCTATACCAGTATTTGGTGCATTTTCTGTGAATCAGATGAAATTTTTGATGCCAGTTAAACAGGGGTTGTTGTACACAAATGTTCATCTCCTTTGGGGTGACTTCTTTGCGTCACTCCCTGGCCAGACTTTGCCAGATGTGGCGTGTGGGTGCCAGTGTCTCAGCTGACGGAATAGATTTGTCACTGTCGGTGATATTGCAAGGCAGCGGTTCAAATGCCGAAAGCTATTTTTGGCAAGTTAAAGGGAAAAGTAGGATGGGAGCAGTCCAAAATACCTAAAAAACTAAACAAATGGATGAGTTGAAATATGCTGTACACATTTTGCCTTGACTGGAATGATCCACACTTGCAGGATTTGTCTTTAAATTGTTTTGAAAGCAAGTAAAAATATAATTAAAAAATTTTTATCCCAGGATTTCATAGAATTAACAAAGGAATAAATTAATTGTAGAATATAGATATGATACATATGAATACATACATTATGAATACATAACAAAAGTCTAAAATTAAAAGCTAAACTTGCCTCTAATATCATTCATATTCTGGGTAAGTAAGGAGGAAATAATTGAATCATTGACTTCAAAACTTTTGCAGCAGAAATGTAGGTGATTGCACAATCATTCTCAACCATCTTGAATTATTCTAAATTTCCTGGACTGTTTTCCCTTTAACATTTTATTTTTATTCATTGATAAATTGGAAAATTGGAATTAAGTTTGAAAAAATCACATTGACAGTACCATATGCTATACTTGAAGGTTCTAAGCTTGAAGGGTGTAGGAATACCTACATGTTCCTCCGTGGTCTGAAGCAAATCTGGTCAATTTCAAAACTAGAGGAGAATTAGATTCATATGTTCTGTTGTATGTAGATTTTCTGCTGGATTTGCAGGAAATATAAAGAAACTGAAAAGTGAAGAAAAAATTGATAGGCACACTAACTACATGTAAAATGATATTAAAAATGAAATAAATAAATTGTAGAATATAGATATGATACATGAATACATAACAAAAGTCTAAAATTAAAAGCTAAACTTGCCTCTAATATCATATTCATATTCTTTGGTAAGTATGGAGGAAATAATACCTACATGTCTGAAGCAAGTCTTGTCAATTTCAAAACTAGAGGAGAATTAGATTCATATGTTCTGTTGTATGTAGATTTTCTGTTGGATTTGCAGAATTGGGAGGAAGTATAAAGAAACTGAAAAGTGAAGAAAAATTGATAGGTACACTAACTACATGTACATGTAAAATGATAAAAGTATGAATATTAAATATTACATCATTCGTGTGAACCAGTAGGCCCTGATGCATGAATCTCAAACTTGTCTAACAGTAGGTGTATCCTAAAAACATTTAAACAACTAACATCCGAAAATTGTTTACTGAAAGGTGGATAATTGGAAAAGTATTGGAAAAGTACAGAAATTGGAAATTTTCATAGGAAAAAATCAACAACAGAATATGATATTTGTTAAGTAGAAAGCTTGGTATCCATGATAGTTTTTATCCCTACTACTTGTTAAATTTCAGGTTTCTTATTTCATAACAAATTTTACTTACTTGAGAACTAGATGTACTAGATGTTAATAATACTTGTTGAAGTTTATTTTGCATTAAAAAATGTCAGTAGAGCTCGTAAATTGGACTATCAATTGAATTCAGATCGGAAACAGCACATAACTATTTCTATCACTATTAATGATTTTCAAATAAGGAAACATATTTGTTGTTATCAAATATTTGACCTTTTTTGTTGTTATCATCACATACCGTCTTAGCCCCATTGCTTGTCTGTACACTTTTCACCTGTTTTTCTGTGTTGAACAAGTAAATGTACATTTATAAATATAACATTGAGGACGGTACATGTAATGTATTGAATATGTGAACATACTGCCATCTCCAGATTACAAAAATAGCAAACGCCATTACCACCATCATAGATATGCATTTTGGAAGTTCAAAGGCACAATGAATCTGGTTTAAAACAGATCTATTGTGCCCTGGAGGTATTACCCCCTCGTGGTCAGGCATCGCTGAAGATTGTCAGTATGAATTAGGGGAGCAGTCCAAATTGAGACAACATAGTTGAAAAAATTGAAAAATGCAGTTGAATTTATACATAAGTCAGAGTCTCATAAGCTGATTTGGAATAAGTCAATACTGTGAGTTTCCTTCCAAACTGCACTCAAGAAAAATGTGTGGTACTGACCTTACACATCTGTAGGTCGAATATTGCCAAAGTTTACAGCTGAAGTATAGTTTCAGTAAATGGTAAATGATGAAATTCTTTGCAATTATGTTTTTTTAGATACACCTATATGATCTATCATAATGCCCTGAAAATTGATTGCTCTGAAACTGTCCCATTTTTTTTTAGAAATTACTCAAAATGTAAAGTGTCGGGGGGGGGGGGGCCAACATTTCCCGTAGGTGTAATCTGATACCGCTACATGCTCTCCTTTTATTTAAACATAATTTGGCACTAAAACCATTTTTGAAGGTAGGTTTGATGTTGTTTTCTGATGTCTTTTTGTGACTAGAAAGATTGACGAAAAATTTTTGTGATCGACCAAAACTAAACTCGTGCTTTTAAAGCATTTTGCTTGTTGCCAATGACTTTGAGTTACATATATGACATACAAAGTCAACTTTATACCAGGATGTATAATAATACTTCTAAATGTAATAATAGGTCATTATTTTACAATATTTGATATTAACTTGTATAGGATTAATTCAGTTACCATTGTGCACCCCATTATAGTTAATAATTGATGCTTGTATGTTGTTTACTGAAGGCTGTATGACGTTCTTTGACTTGATTAGTAAACAAATAAAAATTACCCACCATAGCCTACAGATACAAGGCCAGTCATGCATTTTTCTATTATAAGTATAAACTGATGTAGAACTATTAATTGTGTAACTTATAATGGTTTTGATATAAAAATGCATAAATCAGGGTCAGTCTTTTTTCATTGGCACTGTGTCTTCCTGTTTAAAAAAAAATACATTCTGTGTTTTGCCAATGATGGGAAATTTTCAACATTTTATTTCTCATAATACTTGATCATTTGCACTACTAATAGCTCAAAAAAAGGTCAAATTATAGTATTACAGTTTAGAGGAAATACAAATTTAGTAACATTTTAGTATACAAAACAAATGGAGGGTTGCTTGTACAGAACAATTCAATGTTGCCAATTTGTAAAATCAAAAGAATTTTGAAAAATTAATGACCTTATTAATGTTTGCTTGATTTTTTTTTCAAACTTTCACTGATGTATTTGCCTGATTATTCTGTTCAAAGCACATTGCTGTGAGCCTAGAGTAAGGGTTCCCCTTAAAGCTCAGTGACATGATTGGGAGGAATAAAAATGCCTTTAGAACCAAACTGGTTGAAAGATAAACCAAATGTACACTAGCTGGAAGGATTTGTCGTGAGTTTGGGAGAATGAAGCATGAACAGGCCAGCAGTTTAATTTTACTGGGCACGATAGATTTAATCCCATAGAAGGCTACACTACAAATGTGTCTGTTACAACGCATATTAATGGACATTATCTTAAAATGAGTAAACTTTTGACTACAAAATTTTCACAGTAGAATCCTTGCACAGTTTACTTGATTCTAGAATAGGTTTTACCCCAAGTTGAGGACTACCTCCAATCATATCGTTTACCTTTAAGTCTTTGAAATAAATAGAGCATCCTGACAGTAGGGAGGTGGATGGCAATGCCCCTTTGATACACAAATGAATTCCCCCCCCAAAAAAAAAAAAAAAAACCAAACAACAGACAAACCAACATGAAATAAAGGGATGGATTTTAAATCTACTGGTAATAGTTGGAATATTCACTATAAAATTATTTAAAAAGTGCAAAGAAATAAAAGAAAAAAAATCTTTTGCTGGTAATACCAGGTGTAGATTTTAGTCGTTCTTTTACCATAACTTTCTGGTAACGATTTTAACAATTTTGTCTCTTATACAACTAAGAGGAAGATAAAACAAAAATGAATCAACATAGTTTATTTTAATCCAAATCTGCAAGCTGCAAGTACTTGCATTACTGTCCATTCTATTTTTGTCTGTGGATATTTAGTCCTGAATGCAGCATGTGAATACCAATAAGTTGTCTGCCACCAATGTTCAAATTGCACAATAAATCAGTTTATAGATGTCCGTTTCAATTTGACGCAGCTACCAATTTCCTGGACAATCGGACAAATGCAGGACAGTTCACGACTGACTGCTCCCTATCATCTTCAACTGTGCACGATTATTCATCATACAGGCCGTGCCAGGTGCACTTAGTCCCACATGTACAGATTAATGTTATCAGGTTACATGGAATGCCTAGATGAAAACCACAAGTTATGTAATTGGTGGTAATGATGAAGAGGGTGAGTCACTCATCGGTGCAAGTCATTGACATCGCCTTTGTTAAAGCATGGATAGGTCCTATGAAGGTGATCTGTAAATCATTTCAGTGGATGTTAACTGAAAACAAAAAGAAATCAATCTGAAATGTGAGAACTAAACCTGGAGCAGACTTTCATTTTTCCCCTGTAATAGGTTTTATTACTTATTAAAAGTTTATAAAACTTTATCACTTGTAGTACAAGAAGATCATAGTTGAGAGGAAAACATGTAGGGTAATGACTTGATAATATCAGTTAATAAAATGATAACAAAACTGGTTTTATTGCGTCTCATTCGATTTTATGTAAAAGCCTGGTGGAACAGTAATGGTTTTGTATGGTAACGTTTTTATTGAAATTACACTATATTTCTCTTTTAATGCAAATTAAAACCAATGAATAGAGAATGGCAGATAGAAAATCTAGCAATTTCATGGGCATTTTATTTACTATAAGGATGATGGCTTTATTTAAGTTATTGTAATCTGGTAAAATAAAAACATCTAAATAAGTGGAAAATATAGGCCTATTGATTTGTTCATATAATAATGAAAATAATGTATTACATTTTACATTTATTAACCATGAAATAAAATGCAAGAGTGCTTTACAATTAGATAAATCATAAATCAGTCAGTATGATATGTGTAGGTAAATAATTGCGAAATACTGTAAATAAACTAAATGAATGAAGGAGGAGAAGAAGAAAAAAACATTGATATGGTCAAGTGTTCAGATGAAGGCTGTTTGCACAATGTATGATATATGTAGACTTCATATTTTCCAAGAATTTTAGGAAGTAAACAAAACATTTACCATGTTAAAAGTCAAATTTGATCACTTATGACAGTCCACTAATAACTGTCATAACTCATTAGAATTGACATTTTCAGGCCATGCTGACTCTTTTATTGTTTATTTAGATAGTAAAATGTGAGGACTTTTAATGTCCCTGGAATCTTCTCAAATGATTTATGTTTCTTGTCAAAGAACCACAGTTTGGTAGGATTGGTAGGGGGTTTCCAAGATCTGTCTGCAGTTTACATGTTTATCAAACAATGTGGTCATGCACAGGACTTATTGAAAACAACATTAGTCTGGCTTCCAGACGTAAGAACTTATCCTATTTCCTAGAAAAAATTAGGCTTACTATCAGTTGACTGTCTTGAACTAAGACTAGTTTTCTGAGGTACATTTCGAGCGGGTGCTTTGCACCCGCACTGCTACTCGGAGGGAGAAAAGTTGCATGGTCTGGAACCGAGACTAAAACAACATCTGACTGGGGTGATGATGTGTTGAGGAAAGGAAGTATTACACCATGGAGGTACATGTAGAAGAGAGACCTCCATGATTACACATACACCTATTCCTAGCTATACCACGCTCCTAAGTTGATGACCTTTGACCCCAATATTTGCTCCTCAAACCTCAGATTTCGTTATCTGATTACATTCCATACACCTGTTGAGGTAGGCTGTTTGAGGGAGTGTTCTGTTCTCCTTGTTTATCTTCATCAACAGTTTTCAAAACATCCACTTTTCTAAAATGAAAGTTACAAAAACATGTTTAAGTTTTGTGGCCATACCTCATTCAAGTTACACACACCTTATTATGTAAGAAAATGGAGAAATTTTCAATTGATCGAACCCAAGATTTACATGCAGTATATTGATTTGAATGAGGGGCAACTATATGTTGGAATGGTGGATTTGATCAACTGAGTAACTGTATCCAGTGATATTTGCTGAAAGGGCTTGAGTGGATCTTTACCTACTGCAAAAAGGAACTTAAAGGCATTGTATAACAATGTTTCCAGTTTAAAAATTCTGAGCTACATGAGTCCCCATATTACCAGTGTCTCTGATAAGGTCTAAAAAATGAAGCTCTAAAAAAATTACAGTTCAAAACGATCATTAAGTGCTTTTAAAAAGTGAAAATCATTGAACGGCCATTTTAGTTTATCCCATAGACTGCTGTGTGACAGAATTTTCTATCAGCTGAAAATAATTCATGTGCCGATTTTTATCTGTACATGTTTTGCAAGTGACAGCAAAACTGTCTGAAGTTTTGTGTTCTAGGGTGTTTATTTGTCCATTCAAAGTTTCAAACACTGTCAGGTATGTCATTAACAAAGTTTGACAATTTTTTTAATGAGGCTTCCACAATGTTATATAGTGTCTTTAATGAGGAATTCTGTATGGAGTCTGTGATACATGCTCATCAATATGGCTTTTACACATAGTATGTGGTAAAGTTTGAGGCTGAAATGGATGTGCTTAAAAAATATCTGTATGCAATCTGAATGGTGATAATGTGTGTTTGCTGTTGTTGATGTAGGGCCTATAGCCTATGCGTACACACTACAGTGTATCAGTTTAAAGGCAGTGGATCTCATTTGCAAACATCCCTGCATACCAAGAAAAGATAACCCATGCCCTTAAGCTATTGATGAAGAGCATGTCTGTGAAATCTGGGGGTCAGCAATTGCCTAGAATTTGAAAAATGCAAAAGAAAAACAACAGCCGTTTAGTGTACGTTCTATGGTAGGAATTTTTTCTCGCGAGAAAAAATTAAAATCTGAGTCAAACGGTCACTATAATTCCACTAAAACTGAGTTTCTAGCTCCTATATTTTGCTAAAGGTTCCCAGATAGTCTGACTGTCAGACCTTTATTCTGGAATCAACAGCCAAACCTGTCTTCGCGGATGGTCTCTGCTTCGCAGGGGAAGTCTGAAATTCAGACTAGTTCTCAGATGGCATTTTCTTCTAAATGACATTGTATTAACACGATGTTAAGTTTTAGGCATGCAAAAGAGATCCCCTGCCTTTAAATGACAGTTTGCCTTCATGTTTTTTTAGTGTGTTTATATTGAATACCTGTACTGGCTAAATTAATTATGCCTCTTATTCATGTAGCTAGCTGTCATAGTTCTGTCAGTACAATCACACTGTAATTACAAATTGAATAATAATACCCTTCAAGTCTCAAAGCTTCCTGAATGAACAATACAATAAACCTTACCGCATGTCTACAATAAAGAAAAAGATAATCCAAGCTGTAAAAAACCTGTCAATAATATGGCCATGAAATCTTGTGTTGCTACAGCATGTAGCTCAAGTATGCTTTGTTGTA
>JZLH01S0369074.1:62439-75768 GCA_001188425.1 Eucidaris tribuloides
GTAGATTTTCTGTTGCGCAAACATATTGTTGGCATATATATATAAAAATGTACAAATTTGTTCAAAGTTTCAAAGGTAATGATATAATTGTTTCTTTTAAAAATCAACTTCACCTTTGCAGTTTTGAATAACTGAATTGTCATGTCATGAGTGATAAGTTAGAAATATATCTTTAAATAAAAAAGTGGGTATTATCATATCCACATCAACAAAACAGAATACAACGTCATAAATTTCATCACATCATATTTCACTGTTCAGACCACAGTCTATTTCCCATTTTAATGTCCAACATTTTAGGCTTCAAGCCCCCAAGTACTGCATTATACACAGTTATTTTCATGATAATCAATGCTAAAGATCCAATAAACTTCAAATAAAGCTTATTTTCCTTGATTTGGGACAGTGACCACACATTATTGGTAAATTTGTTATTCCTATTTGAAATTTACCGCGTGCGATCCTTAGCTCCACCCTGTCATTTTTTCACTTAAGTGGTCATAAGTTCAGAAGGTTATATGCTTTGTGCAAACTTAAGGTGTCATCTTAAAGATCTCATCAAGAGCTTTAATATGATATGTATTTTGTCTATATTGGGAATCAAGATGTTGACAAAAATTGAAGAAGAACATCTAAAAACTTGCGCAAGTGTCACAGCTCCACCCTATGAGACTACCAGTTCAAATCACATGGCCATTTTGGCCTGAGGGTTGTGTGTTTTTTGCTCACTTCATTCCTCAAACTTGTCACACTTATAGACAAGCAGTCCATGTCATATCACACATGCACACCTGGGAGAATTTGTTCATTGCTTGTGTATTGCATTCCTCGCTAAAACAATATTTCCAAACAATTCAAGAGTTTTCACCTGGCTTTTAACTGGATCTGGCAAAATTCTGGTCTGATCGTTTTACATACGTACCTGCCTCTTTACATTGCCATCAATTAAAGCCTACTCAACTCCTGGACAACAATCAGTGCGTCTTTATTTTCTCGATTCGTCCTCTGAGAATTCTTCTTCTTAACTCTGCTCTTTGGCTTCTCTCGAAATAGGCCTTTCACCAGTTTGGATGAGAGAGAAGAGGGAGACTCTAATAGCAATCTCCGCTGAAACAAAATGTCACAAATGATCATGGGAAATATGAACACGGATATATCTCTTTGCTGAAAATTAGGACACTGCATTGTTACGATCTGATAGCAGGCATTAGCTGCTATTTGGGATACAATTTTGTTTTAAATGTCCATTTCTAATGGTTTGTTAAGCCAGTTGGTGAGAGATGTAGATACATTTTCTGAACTGTCTTTTTTTTTAAATGATGATATTAGGAGTGAACTGTGAAAATTGTCAGGAAAGTGACCTACATTGTGTACGTATTCACCCTCAGATTAGAAAACAATTTTAGCCATCAAATTGAGGGAGAAATCTGGCAGTTTATTATATGCTACATGTTTATGCTGCCATTTTCGTAGATCAAGTTTTGTCAGTATTTGGCAATGATATCCCATTTTCCATTTCTTAGTAATCAAGTGCTGAATTGTGGATGTTACATTTGTCGTGTTCAGATGTTTCTCTGCTCAGAATTACTGTCCAAAAAATATCATTTCATAGACATGCAAGTCTTTGAATCACTGCCAAATATTTGTGATTAAATCTTATTAAGTACAAAAAATATCTCATACATTTTTTATTTGTTTTTCTTTTGTAGGGGAAGGGGAGGATGTTAGAATGGGTTGTTTTAAAAGTTTTGTGTCTATTTTGGTTTCTTGATACATGTATATAAATTTAAACAAAATATGAATATGAATATGTTTACATGAAGTTGATGTAGTATCTGTCAGTATTCATTGCCTAATTGGAAACTTGAGTCAATGTTATTAGTTTCCTACTCATTTCAATTAATTCTAACACATCCTACCTGTGAATTAGACATTATTCTGGAAGCATTTTGGATTATTCCAATCCTGAATCCAAGTTAATTGCTCTAAAGTAACATGCTCCAGTTTTTTTTGGTAGTGAGAGAGAATTCCCTCTCAATTAGTTGACAGCTAGGTAATGGTAGAAACAATCACACTTCCAAATCATTCTGCCAAAAGGCAGTCTCAATTATTTGTATTTTATCAGCGTCTTATAACTGTGCCGCTCATCAGAATTTCTCCCCAAGCTGAGAAATATCGTTGGCTCGTCAAATTTGGGAGGAGGTACAGAGGGCGACCGCCCCATGGCCGCCGAAAGAGATTAGTTCGCTATCGTGTTAGTTTTGCTGTTGTTTGGTTTTTGTCAGAGTAATTAGGACCGAAATAGTTGAACTCTCATGGCATTTTTTTTTTAGGTTGCCTCCTTTGGGCCGTTTGTTTGGTGTTTCTATGGCGTGTACACGAAATCCAGCGACAATCCCCGAAGCTAGAAACAGGAAACGCTCTCGCTGTGCTGGTTTGCCATGTGGTCAGGACTCCTGCGGAGTGGCAGCGTAAATGTCGTTGTTTCACGGGCGAAAGTTTTGAGGCCTTTATACCAGACTCCTTTGCTAAAGTTAGTGTGTTGTAGACTAGAGGTATGAAATTGTTAGATTGAAACAAAAAGCAACAATTTCTACTTCTTGCCCTTGACCATTTAGAAGTAGAATTTCTGTTTCCCATTCTGATTGTTTTTTAATGGCTTACAGTTTACACTGTTTACTTGACCTGTCACTTGATGAAAAGTTCAATCTCAGTGTTGGCTTATAAAAGAAAGAAGAAATAACTTGTGTAATAAATTTCCCATATTTTTTTTTCAAAATAAATGTATAATCTTTTGCAAATTGACACTCGTCAGATTTCCAGGATGATTTTGGGACATACATATACAGTAGGAAGGTTCTATTATGTGACAGAATCAACAATATGTAGTGATAGAATTTAGCTATCAGACATTTCATTAGCACAATCTGGTTTCATTGTTTATTGCATTTATGACTTTCATAAAATATGTGTTTTTCATAAAATGACTGTTTTATTTGTACCTCATATTTTGTTTTGTGTGAATGGGAGTCCAATAGTTTAGTAAACACCAGAAAACAAAATTATACATACAGTACTGGTGCTTACAAAAGTGTCCAAAATATGATTTATACTTCACTCATCTCTTTAAAATTAAAGTTCACTTAAAGATTGTGTCAGGGATGTGCAAGTCCATTACTTCCCTTCATTATCAATACCAAACAGTAATTTAGTACTTACAAATGGTGTGTTGAAAGTTTGAGATCCATACGTCATGAATTTGTTGTTTTATGAGAAAAACTAATAACGACATGTTACCAGAATGTTGTTCTTTCCGTGAGTTTCAATTTTGCTCAAACTGCGAATCGCGGTTATGTGAATCGCGGTTATGTGTATCGTCGCAAGACCAGCGGAGCGCACTGATTGGTTAAATGGCTAACCTCCGCACGACCTTTGGCTAACGGCTGATCGGACAATTTTGGAACGGCATGTGCACGTTTGACGTCGCAGATTTTTTGAAATTGCCTCTGAGTAATTTGAAAAAGGATGAAGTTTAACCGTCCAGATTTTCACCAAAACTCAATATTTTACCCCAAGTCTGTATGAAGAGGTGTTTATTTATATTAATCTCATGGATATGATTGCAGTGATTTCATATTATAGATGTTTTTTGACGTGGCATATGACACAATCTTTTAGTGCAAACCCCTTGTTTTTGTGTATTTTGTGGGATGATGTTTTTGTAGTACTTCTGTTGTTTTCTCCACTTTCCTGTTACCTTCTTGGCTAGAGGAGACCACAACATGTTTTGCCCAAAGGCTTGAAGTCTCTCTCTCTCTGCCATGGCCCTGTCTCGTCTAGGCCGCTGCACTTGGCCTGCCTCCATCATTGGGAAGCGGTGAGAGAATGCAGGGGATAACGTCAGCAAAACGTGATAAGTTGCACCTGAATTAGGGAGGAATGAGGTTGCATTTCTCACACCATTGTTTTCTGGTTCTTTTGTGTCCGTGAACGGTGAAATGTTCGTATGTGGAGTTACAGCTGAGCTAGTGTGAATTTTCATCTGATTGTGTACCTACATGAGTTGATCAGATTGAACTCTTAGGCGTTTTCTGCATAATACTGGATTTACATCACATTAGTGTTTTTTCTTCTGGGTGAGTATACAGATCTTGTCTAACAAAATATCACTTGACTGTGCTGACATTTGTAATGCAGCCTGTAATAATGCATCAACAAGATTGGAAAGTCTACAAGCCGCATTCTGTTCACTAAAATAGAGAGGATGTGCTTGTTGTAAAACAATTGTGTGAAGTATATGTATCTAATTTATTCAACCAGTTAAGTTTGTTTGTAACACTGATTGGCCCAATGTCTGTCATGCACTTTCTATTTTGATCGCCGCCAATGAATATTGTGACAACCAGTCATTACAAGGTCATTACACAAGCACGCATATCTCAGAAGTCCCAATAAACACGTAAAGAAATAATGCTTACAAACGGAATCCGCAAGTGTTTCTGCGTTTGTCGGGTGTTTGTTTTTCTTCTGCGTGTACTAAATTTACAGCAGGGCCGTGCGCCGATATTCTATTTATGCTCATGCTCATTCTAAGGATTAAGGTCACTGACATAGGTTTCCTGTGCATGCCTGCGTCAATATCTCACAGATGCACACGAACGCGAAGCGAAATGTCCGAAAGCAAGAAATCAGTCAAAAAAAAAACCTTTTCTGAAAAATGCCATCAAATTCTGAATAAAACAAATAATGACTGTCGTGTCAGTCTTTGCATCAAATAACAAGGCCTCATTTATCTTCAAAACGATTATTTTTTCCGCCACTTTATCTCTGAAAAAAATGATTCTTTTCAAAACGACCTTGGGCTGATAATTTGATGCAACAATGCCCAGTCATTATTTTTATAATATTTGTTTCTAATCAGCATTACTTGACCTTTGAATAATAATAATAATTGCTATCAAACCAAATTGACCATTTTTTCTTTGTTGCTTCTTTCTGGCATGAGGTGATATGGTTTTATAGTTTTCTATTCTGGAGTGTGTAGTGTTTGCACAGTATGCATAATGTGTACTGTGTTTACATTGTATGCACTTGTGAGGAAAGCATAAAATGTGTGGTTTTAACGATTACACATGTACATGTGATTACACATGTGTTCAGCATTACATTGATGCATGATATAGCTGATCTAGTGTGGGATGGTACAGACATAAACATTGCAGGAGATGCTGGTCAGAGACAGCACAACCTTTGTACCAGGCTAGGACGGACAGATTCTCAAAATTTCTCAGTTTGGATAGAAGGGGCAATCAGGGAAAAACATACACGGGGGCGCTGGGCGATTTTGCCCCCGAAATGGCAAAAGAGCCCCCAAAATTTTTAAAAGAACCCCATACATACAAATTGCTGTAGGGTTCAGTACAAAAGAGTATCTGGAATGCACTGAAATAGGAAAAGTACCATTGGAAGAGAGAATTGTAATTTTTTTTCCCCGGGGGGGGGGGGGGGCGGGCAATCCAACCCTCCCCTCCCCCTACGGTAACAGAAACATGGAACATCATTCATGAGCCATATTTTGGTTTGTTACTTCTTTGTGTTAGGGCTGGTGGGGGGGGGGGTGTGTGAGGGTTTGAGGAATCTACTTATGCATGTGGACATTCAGTGCTGTATTTTGTGTGTTCTCATGATTCCATACACCCCTTTCTATTTGCCCCACCCTAATGCTCTTAATGTGTTTTGCTGGTCTCACCACTATTATTGAAATCTCAGGTAGTACCAGGATAGCATACAGTACGCAGACCTGTCAATATGTTCATGTACATGCTTGTAGGCAAATCAATATTTGTGTTGGAAGCTGTTCATCCCTGTTTTGAAATGCTAGGAATTTGGTGGTGCAAAAAATAGCTGTCAAATTTTATTGTGGACTATTGGTGAATTGTGCTTTCAAATCTGTTACTGTGTATCCTATGTAAGTAATGAACATACCATGTGGATATAATTTAATTTTGATACATTGAGAAAATAGGGCTGTTTTTAGCATACTTTTCAGTGTGGTCTTTGGTGTAGAGGGTTTTTTCATTTGTTTTGTTTTGCTTTCACTTGATTTGTTTTAGAAAGGGTGTCTTCTGTGTAAAGTATTGTGTTGACTTTATACAGGTACATAAAATTATGTATTAAAAAAAAATTAAAAACAAAAATTAAAAGTTGTTCATCTGCAGAAGACAGTTGAATTATGATGTGATATGCAACTTGCAAGTGACCAGTCATTTCAAGGTTATACTATTCAATCCCTACTAGTACGTGTAGCTGGATAAAACAACATTGTATATGTAGTTTATACTTTATAGAAAACTGAAGTCTACTGATTTTGGTGATAATAATGGTACATGTATTTCTTATAAACAAATATGTGGGTTAGAAAAGAAAGTGAGTTCAAAATAAATCAAAAAATAACGATCATGTCCTTTTTTATGCAACTTTTATGTTTTCATTACCACAATACAGACAGGATACAACTTTGCAGAGTGCACTTCAGCAGTGTCACCCAGAAAAATTTTGAAAAGTGTACTTTCTTCAGTCACTTCCTTTCAGACCGCATCCTCCACGTCCCATGTTTTCATGCTTTACGTTCAAAATTCTCCGCAAATAAGACTCCCGTTTCATATGACATTTCTACGAGCGATTTTAACAGACATCGGAGGGTTTTTCATGTCCGTGGTTTTTGCTGCCTCAATCAACTACACTGACAGACACAAGGATCTTAAACTACCTTTGTATTTCCCTTGGGTATATGCTACAACAATTAGTATGTGAGAAAGATATCTTTCCCTTTTTTTTTTTGGAATGTTGTGACAGAATCGTGTACCCGTCTCATCAGATAGGTACATGTATGTATTGAAATGTTGATGTTTGTTGTGGCTTTCCGTGGTTGGTAATGTTCGTATAAAACGCATTAGTGCATGTATCTCGTTGAGGAAAGTTCTTTAGCACTGTGCTTCAGGTTGTGAATTTATCCAAGGTTTTCACCTGGTTGGGATTATTATATTATTGTTATTGTTATTATTATTGTTTTTTTATTCAAGTCGACTGTAGCTATCAGTTTGATGTGTTTTAGGCCTACGGCAATTATTCTACTACACCCACTTAGGAACACTTGTAGTGTAGGCCTATGTGCTCAAAATTTCTCAGATTGCTTTGATGATTGATGATTTGATCGAAGAAAAAGTGTTGTAAATTCATGCAAATTGTGAATTATTTTGTCATGTATTTGCTGTACAGTGTCTCCATTACTCAACATTGGACTCGACTGTATGATTTACTGAACTTGATAGTTGTAACTATAAATGAAATACAGTAGAATATAGCCTATCAAACTGTAAAAGTAACAAGTTGAGTTATATGGCAAGTATTGATTCTGCTCAAAATTACATTTTACTTACAAGTAGAAGTATAACCAGTGTCTTCATTTCATCTGTTTGGAAAAGGTGTGTTAATTACTAACAAATTACAAATCACAGAAAACTTTGAAGAAAACTCATTTGTCATTTGTAGTGAGGCTGGCACTATAAAATTGCAGTTAAAGATTGTGTCAGGGATGTGCAAGTCCATTACTTCCCTTCATTATCAATACCAAACGGTAGTATAGTACTTACAGATGGATGTGGTTGAAGTTGCAGATCCAATACGACATGAATGTGTTGTTTTATGAGAAAAACTAATAACGAACGATGGTACCCAGAATGTTGTTCTTTCCGCTGGTTCAATTTTGCTCAAAACTGCGAATCGCGTTCTGGTGTACACGTCGCAGAGACAGCGAGCGCACAGTGATTGGCCTAACGGCAGACCCCGCGCGACACATTGGCTACGCTGATCGGACAATTTTGGAACGACACGTCAGTTTTGACGATCGGGATTTTTTTAAAATGCTACGAGCAATTTGAAAAGGATGAAGTTTAGCCGTCCAGATTTTTCACCAAACTCAACTATTTTTACCCCAAGCTCTATGAGAAGGTGTTTTTATTGTATATTAATCTCATTGATATGATTGGCAAGCTGATTTCATTCATATAGATGTTTTTTGACGTGCAAATCAATGACACAATCTTAGTCTCAAAGATATTAAACCTTCCTCACCTAAAACAGCACAAATACTCCCACAGTGTGCTGTCTAAATTTTACCCAAAGACCACCTATTTTCCCTGTCATGTTTATGTACTCTACGATCTTTCGCCTAATGCATCACCATCATCATCACCCTTAAATAATGAGTTATCGTCAGCATATTTATGAGACAAGATGCAGTTACACTCTCATGGCTAAATATCAACTTCAGAGGCTAAATATCAACACAATTAGCTGAAGATACCCATCAAAACTTGAGCGGAAAGAAAGAAAGAAAGCAAAAGGTTTTGATGGGAAGACGAATGTCAGTATTTGTGCTGGGTGAACACCGACTGAATTAGGATGATAAGTAGAAAGCTTTCAAATGACGGTGATGACATATTTAGTGGCCAGACATGACTACCAGCTAGTCTCAACAGCCATCATCTCTGCCTCGTTCTCATATATCAACATTTTTGAGTCTTGTTAATGTCACTTTAAAGAAATATCAACATCACTCTTCTTACAACAGGTTCAAGAAAGTAATTTTATCTGTTGAATCAGCAGAAGAAGACAAAAAAAGAACGAGATAATACAGAAAAAATGCAAACTGTAGATAACACACAGAGCCTAATTAGTTAGTGAATGAAATATTTTGTCACATTATCGAGTCACATTATTTCCAACAACTATGGGTCAAAGACTGCAATATTATTTTTCTCATTTTTCCTTCTAAACCAATTTTAAAACGAAGGTTTCTGCACCTTCCAATCTTCGTAAAGGACGATGGCTGAATATATTTCATGTCCTGTCACGCGTGAAAATTAGATTCACATCGGCAGCTTTGACTTTCAGTAAACTGAACTCCCACGTACATTACACCACACAATTACTAACCATAAAATCAAGATTGGCAGATAGTTGTTGAGTTTTACATTTCAACTAATTCTGTACCTTTTACTGAATTAAAACCTCTCTTTAAAACCACTGTTTTATCGTATCATCCACCTCATTTCCATAGTGAGACACTGGAGGGATGACTGAAGCTTTCAACATGTCATTTTGCTTCAGTACCCTGTTTATTTGCAGTCATTACTTAATGCAAATGATCAAGTAACAGGTAAAATAAGTAATATAAAAAGGTTTCCATAATACTTGTCTATAATTTTGTTAAGAGGAAATTTGAGAACGGGAGGTGTATTCTGACATTTGTTTTTGACAATGTTCTGTGCAGCTTGCTAAAGTGATTTTGGTTTCTAATTCAAATTATGATATTTTTCAGCTCTTGCCGGAAACACATTTTGCTGAACATCTTCCAATTTTGTTTGGATTGTGTTCCTATGAATGTTCAAAATTACATTGAGACATTCAAGAACGAATAAATTCAAAGCGTACACTCATGTAGAATCTTAACTTCATCAGTATGTTTCATTTATTGAAAACAAGAAAATAGAAAACAAAATTCCAAAACAACAATAAGAAAATATTAAACATAGCACATAGGCCTACATTTTGGTTCTACCCTTTTGCATTCTCTGTCCATCTATACAGTAGGTGTACATGTAGGCCTATAGTATGTCAAAGCAGTCCATTATAAAGTATCAGCAACACTCAATTCAAAGAAACCTGTGCAGGTTACAGACCATTAGAAGTGGAGGACGGTGCTGAGGCGTAGTTAAAGTGATGGGCTAACATTTTGGAGCTTCAATTGAAAAAAATTGTCAAAATTTGAGATCTGAGCTACATACATGTAGCAGTGTTCAAATGGACAAATAAACACCCTAGAATACAAATGTTTGGAAAGTTATGCTGCCAATGACGAGGTATGCATGAATAAACAATTTCTACTCCGGTGGATGATAAAATAGCCTAGATCTGCATACAGTAACTCTATGGGAGGAAATGGGCAGGTGAATCCAGTCAATTTGAATGCTTGTAGATTTTCACTTTTTTAAAGCACTACATGTAAATCATCATTTTGAAATACAATTTTTCAGGGCTTCATTTTTAGACCTTATCAAACACATTTAGAGCATGGAGGATTATTTAGCTCACATTTTTTTTAACTGTGGTAAATGTTAGCCTGTGGCTTGGGAGTGGATTATTTCATCATTATGACACCAACGCCCACTAACGAGCCTTATCATGTGATATCATCCATACCAAGTACTGTGACAACTTGATGAGTTAATCCATTGTGATAGGCCCATCAATAGCCTCTTGATCTAATTAACAACTGGAATCTGATGTGTTTCTCTGTGATGATCTATATGGGGGAATTGTCTACATGGGGCTCCACTAGTCTTGGTAACCTTTCGAAGGATGTCTTGATGACTTCATTATTTATGGGTCAAGCAAATTTAATAGAAAAATAGATGAATGAATAATAAATAAATGAATAAATAGATAAATAAATATAAATGAACAATATATGAATAAATAGATAAATGAATACATACATGTAACTAAGTAAATCAATCAATCAATCAATCAATCAATAAGTAAATAATAAAATGAATATATAAATAAATAAATAAATTCATATATACATAAATCCATAAATGAATACATGTAAATAAACAAGTAAATGAATGAATGAATGAATGAATGAATGAATGAATGAATGAATGAATGAATGAATGAATCAATGAATCAATCAATCAATATGAAATAAAGATTACATTGCCAGAGTGTTCAGTGTATTTGTTCTTGAAGAAGAAACATAAAAGTATATGGTGGAAACTGTAAGTAGCAAATCGATTTGAAAGGAATTGTTCTTGAAATATTCAAACCAGGAGTGTTGGTATGTTAATTCAGCTGTATTTATTTACAACAGGCACAACAATTATGTAGGGCCTATATGTAGGTTGTTTGTACAGAAAATGCAGTGTTATGCCAAAATGCAAGTATTGAAAATTAAACCCCAAGGTGCTATTTAATTTATAAACAGTATTTCAAGACTGGTACATGCATAAGGCAAATTGTAGAACATAACTACAAACATCTCATCACATGTTACACATGGTTTCAGGGCACAAATTGTCTTTCCCAAGTCTACACTTAAAAAATCCATGTACTCACTCATTGTCATAACATGGGCATAAAATGCTGTCTCTTTAGGAATCCACCCACAGTACTCAAAGAGTTAAAGTACCTACTTGAATTCCGGCCAGCAGCATGCCAAGCCTGTACATTTTATGTACACTGACACTTGGCATTATGTTATAATGTCTGTACAAAAAAATTCATTAGCATATTCCTTAAAGGTGAGTGACATGATTGGGAACATTTGACACTGCCTCAAGAACCAAATGAGTTGAAATATACACCAACTATACACTACCTGGAGGGGATCTTCCAGCTGGAAGGATTTGTCTCTAATTTGTGTACTGAAGGAGAAGCAAGCATGAACATACTAGTATTCTAATTTTACCAGGGCACGATAAAAATAGGACCCATAGAGAGAGCCACACTGCAGGTTTGCCTGCCACAAGGGATATTAGAATGAGTCAACGTTTGACTACAAGATTTTCATAGGAGAATCCTTGCATAGTTTACTTCATTCTATAGTAGCTTCAGCCCAAGTTGAGGACTACCCCCAATCATGTCATTTACCTTTAACAAAACAACATTTTATTTCGTCAGAAAGAGGTTACGTATGTGGGATTATTTCTTGTTACAGACATACAGCACATTCCTCCAGAATGATTTTAGGTTACCTATGTTTTTGGCCCTTTATCTTCGTCATTGTTTGACGCTTATCGCAAACAAACTAGACAACAAAGTTTGCTCAGTGCTACCCCAGCATGGCTAATCTCTATTGGTAGACTGACTCACTAAGTTGACAACACTAGAATAACAAATTTCATGGCTTCTGTGGAAATGTCTTACTAAAAGAGTAAATAGAATTCCTGACTCTGGACGAAATAAATAAATATTCAAGAAAGAAGAAGAACCAATCTGTATTTTTAACACATCCCTCCCATGTACATGTAAACGTGGTCAACTTGTGGTTGTGGTCGTCCGGTTTTAGACTGAGAACCCTGCAGGTACCGAAAATAGTTTTAACGATGCACGCTCTGCCAGGAGAGACGTAAAACCGAAATGTAAATTTTGTTTGGAGGCGGCATTCTGTTACAGCCACTAACTGGGCCAACTTGTTCAAACACTGGTGTAAAAGCAAACACTTGAGGTAACACGTGTTGGTCTGGAGTGTATCTGTATTCATTTTTGGAAGTGAAGTACCCATTCACAGCTTATCTGAGAAATGTGGGCTGAGCTTTTAAGAAAATAGACAACAGTATTGGGAGGGTTTTCGGCTAAAATTGTTAGTTGTTACTGATAAATCAGAGTATGTGAGTAGGAATAGTTTGGTTTTCTCCAGTTGTTTTTTGGTAAAATAGATGCATTGCCCCAGAGGGAGAAATTGCCTATTGTCTCATTTGTTTAATGATTTAAAGCAAAAAGAAATGATTGAACAAAAATCAATTCATGCAATATTTATATTAAAAAATCAATGATTATTATTCTTTGAATTGATTTTGATTATTGAAGAAATCCAGCTTGATCATTTATGCACATACTCTTTTGTCTTTTCATGAAATGAAATGAATCGTCATCTACCAAAGATAGTCATACAGTTCTATTGGATTTAATGTGTAAGTACAGTAAGTTCAAGCTACTCTCAGGGGATAAGATTGTTGTACTATTTTAGTTGTGGACTCCATATTTGAGGTGGATTGTGTGGTATGGAGGAATGGGACAGTGTCCCAAATAGGTTTAATGGTTCAAAACTTGCATGAAGTGTTTGAGACAATATTTCTCTGTCGTTGTTCGAAATCTTACATGCATTTACATATTTTCTTGTGTAATTAAATGGCAAATATAAGTGTTGCATGCACATTCTACAGTTAACATCTACTGAAGTAATCTCTAGATACCAATGGAAAGCAAAGTTCTTTTTATTGGCTTATCCTAATGTAATTGGTGCTAACAGGAACCCTAGCAAATAGAGATTTCAAAATTTGTGAGAACATACATCTTCCATTAAGTCATCTTAATTATACCACAGGTGCATCGTCATTCTTTTGTTTGTTGTTGCCTCATTTATTCATCCTTCACCCCTTGTTGGCACTACATGTTTGCTAACACTTTGCGGGGGATGTCGCCGGCATATCAACCTATACGGCCAATAAGACTGGTGCTCCGGACCTGCCGCGCTGGCTGCGC
>JZLH01S0369086.1:0-11180 GCA_001188425.1 Eucidaris tribuloides
GATTGATTTTTTTTTCCTTTATTGGTTGTTTAATCGACTGATTGACTGATTGATTCATTTAGTTAAAAAGTTATAAGGGTATACACAATATACAAGTGTACCAATGATGGAAAATACGAAAAATTACACAAAATGATCAAATTGTGGAATTGCAATGAACCAGGATGTATAAATTCCTGTAAATGTAGATATAGAGGATGGAGTAAGGATGGTCAAATGATGTTTGGCAAATTTATTTTTTTCGGTTCTTTGGGTTTTATTTTCTTTTTCTCTCTCTCTTATTTCCTTCATTAGTTTCTTTATTTATTTCTTCCTTTATTCCTTCCTTGTTTTTCTCATTTCTTTCTTCCTTCCTTAATTCTATCCCTTTTCTTTCTTCTCCCTTGGAGGGAGTATCAAATTATACACAAAAACTAAGGTATAGTAGACACGCAAACTGCACAGAGATCACCCCATCCCTCCACCCACACGCTATTAGAGGCTGCCTGTCCCATCCCGGGGCATTTTCCACACCCTGCACTTTAATGGAAGATGGAGCCGGCAAATAACAGGGATTAGTTCAGGATTTCATTGAAATTCAAAGCATGCAATATTCTGTATGCTTACCTTGATATTATGGTGCAGTATAGCCAGGAATAAGATTATATGCCACAAACAGTCACAACAAACACTTAAAATGACCATATTTTAGTGCATTTCTTTTCTTGGGCCGAATTCTTCTTCTTTGATTTTGGGTCACGGTCATTTTTCGCCAACCAATCAGATCGCGAGTGCGGCGGCCCCGAGTTGACCGATGCATGTGTCCCAAAGCGTGTTAATCGCGCAATTTATGCACTTTGTGATTCAATATGTCCCCTACCCCCGTAGCTGTTTCGGTTTTCTTATCCTACTAAGACAATTACGCAAAAAATAAAATTAACAACGTTTTACTAATTGATAGGGCCTTGTTTAGGGTAAGTGTCACACAGTACTCTTAAGTTAGGCTTTCTTCATCACCATGAACAATAATTCTCACAATTCTCACAATGTAAAAAAAAAATCTGAACTTATTCCTGTTATACTTGCCGGCCACATCTTTTAAAGGCAACGTATAACAATATTTCCAATTTTAAAAAGGTGAGGTACGTGATTCCATAATGTTACTAGTGTCTTTGTCACTAGCGTAGCCAAAGGGGGGGGCAGGGGGGGCAGTTGCCCCCCCGCCAATAAAGCTTTTTCGGAATTTGTCGACGATTGCGAGACGCGACAAAAAATAATTTTGTAGCGACGAAATATCTTAATAAACCTCGACAAAAATATTGAAGAAACACATATTTTCAAATAATGTAAAAATCATTTTTTTTTACAAGGCTCGCTGCGCTCCGCCGCTCGCAATTAGTGATTTCTTCATGTTAGGTGTTTTCTGGTAAACCGGCAAACGCCTTGTCATGAATACATGATTGATGAGACATTGGAACATTAACGGTATAGTAACAGTCAACCTTGATGCAAGTGTACCTTGTACGCAGACCAACGTTCGCAAAATAAATCAATACCAGACCCGAACATCCATGTTGTACCGACAAATTTACGAGCCCTAACATACATAAAACTGTTGGAAAAAGATTCAACATTTCATGCAATACAATTCAGGAAAAAAATCTTGGAAAAAAAGAATAGAACGCTATTTTAGTACCGGCACAACTAGCCACTCCACCATGTGAAGTGGGAATGGAAATATTTTGCCTTCCGGACCCGTTCCTCGTTCACGCAGCCCAAATCAAAAGCCACAAATTGCCTTATAATTTGCCACACGTTCCTATTCTCAGAAGACTTCGAAAAATCTTCTCCAGCAATGTTGAAATATTGCAAATGATTATAGCTTGTGTGTTCCTATAAAATTACAGTACTGGCGAGTGCTGATAAAATAATATCAGAACATCAGAAGGCTTTGTTTACGATTGTAGAAATATAAAACTTTCAACTTTCTTGACTTGAAAATCTATTGATGTCTGAAGCGCTGTTCGCCGTTCGCTCAACTCGCGCATACATTACCATTATTATAGAAGAACATATTCGTCCTAAGAAACGTTTTTAAAACGTTGAAACGTTCCTTCGAGCGAAAACGCATCGACCTTCTAGAACGCAGAGAAAACGTTTTTCATGGACGTTTTGTGTTGCTGGGATTATTCTTTAACAGTTGTAGCAGTAGCGGATTACAAAGGATGGGGGTAGGGGTTTAGCCCCCACTCGCCCTTGGGCTGCCAAGTGAAAGAATTTGTGTGGTCTTTTTGTTGAGTAGATGTCAGGAAAACCAAAACGTATTATCAAAAATTTGTTTTAAAAATCAGTGGCAAATCAATTTTCAATACTCAATTCTAAATTTTTAGCGCGCTTTAACGCGCCAAACATACAGTTTTTTAATTTTCGGGGCTTTCCGCGTGTAAAAACATACGCATGTTTTTAAAATTTTAAACTGCGCTTTGCATGCAAACATACACAATGCTAAAATTTTCGGCGCGCTTGCGTGCAAACTTACATAATTCGAAATTTTTCGGCGCGCTTCGCGCGCAAACATGTTTTTTTAATTTTCCCATCACCATTCCGTTCAAAGAAAAACTTACCACAAAGCTAGATCGCGAACCCTTAAATTAATTATTCACTATTATCTGTAAATCATTTAAATGTTATCATTACACAACATGAATACGTGGAGTTGTCGCTACATTATCGGTACATTTCGGGGTGCTCTTGCCCCCCCCAATGGAAAAAGCTGGCTATGCTAGCTGTCTTTGTTAAGGCCTAAATGAAGCCCTGAAAAAAATACAGTTCAAAATTATCATTAAAACGTATTCGCCAGTTTTCCCCCATAGTACTGCTGTGTTGCAAGAATATTCATCGGCCAAGAATAATTCAATTGGCAATTTTTATCTGTAGCATATTTTACAAGTGACAGCAATAACTGTCTAAACTTTTGTGTCTAGGTGTTGTATTTGTCCAATTCAAACATTGTCAAAATATGTCAGAAGGTACAATGTTGACAATTTTTTAAACGGGTCTTTCACAATGTTAATTAAGGTACTGACTAACATTTTACCACAGTTTAAAAAATCTGAGCCACATGATTACCATGCTACGCAGGTCTTTGATGAGGCTAAAAATGAAGCCCTGAAAAAATGTATTGTCAAAAATGATGAATTTAGCTGCTTCAAAAAAGTGAAAATCGTAAGGTGACCGGATTCACTTGCCCATTTCCTCCCATAGACTTACTGTGTGTACACGTAGGCTAATAAAACTCACCCCGAGTTTTAATTGTTTATTCATTCATATCTTGCCATTGGCACCATAACTTTCCAAACTTTTGTATTCTAGGGTGTTTATTTGTCCAGTTGAACACTACTATGTAGCTCAGATATCAAAGTTTGACATTTTTTTAATTTGAAGCTCCACAATGTTAGCCTATCACTTTAAGCAGACACCACGTAAACCCACAACCTACTTATCCACGATCAAGGTTGCAGACGACATGTGCGGAGGACTTACCGAAACTCTTGGGAATTGGTAATAATGAAGACATAAATCATTCTTGGAGTTTTGGATTCAATTCAGATCGCGATTTGCGCAGAAGAAAAAGATTGGATACCGTCAAACCTGTCACAGGCAGAACACTAAGAATACCGGTATGGGCTAGTCTGACTTCGAGAAAATTAACCCACCTTGTTGATAGGGGAACTATACTATCACCAATCAACTTACTCGACTTGTTTCAAGACAGCTCCCCCGGAGGTAAACTCACCCGGAGGACAACTCTCCCAGGACAACTCAGATTTTTAAAACTGCAAACATTGTTAAAATCAACGCACACTACACGATCGGCTGCGATCTGATTTTGGGATGAATCGCAATAGTATTAACACTAACTTCACGGGGGAAGGGGGAGGGGGGGGGGGCGTTTCACGCGATATATCTGCAACGTGAAAAGCTTTTAACGCGACGTTTCGTCACTTTTTTCCTTCGAGTCTCCCGCATCTTTTAGGACCATTTCGCGACATCCGGGTACGTGGTTTTGGAGTTACGCGTAATTTTGTACGTGAATTTCGCCCCCAAAATTGCTCAAAAACATGATTTCATATACAACTTCAATACAAATTGGGTTTTCAGCCAAAAATCGTAAATGTATGATTATTTTTGCTATTACTGATTCAAATTGATTTATTTCATGCTATTTATCATCGAAAAAGTGTCACCGACAAATTTCCGCTAAAAATAAAAAACAAAGAAATACATAAGAAATTGAAAAAAAAAACAATGAAATACATAAGGAATAAGTTTAATCGTAAATGTTTGGTGGTACATTTGCTAAAAACACTACAAAGAGTATATAGACAAAAAATTAGCATATTTGGAGCTTTTACTAAGTGGCTTAGAGCCAAAAAATAGGAGCATAAATTAGCATAATTAATGAAACGACGTTAAATAAAAAAAATAACAACACAATTTTGTAGAGTACGTGGCGGTCGACGTGCGTGCCAATTTTCATCGCGATCGTGCCGTCGACGGCCGACATCATAAGCCTCCCAGCCCCCCCCCCCCAGTATTTTCATGGAGCCAAATAACCCAGTACAGTGAGGGTTAAAGGCAGAGAATCTATTTTTCAGCCTTCCAGAAATACAACAAAACATCACTCATGCCCTTATAGGCGCTATCTATGAAGAACGTGTCTGTGAAAACTGAAGATCAGTAATCACGCAGAATTTGAAACATCCACCAAATAGTAACGTCAGTTATACCGTGACTAGACCACTGTGAAGCCCGCTGAAGGCCACTTCATGTATTTCAATGATCATTGTATTGGTCTATGATTATTAATATGCATGGATTTATGCATACCATTAGTCATGTTTACAAATGCATGTGATACAAATTTGTAAATAAGTTTCACATATGGTACATGATGAACACACATCTACTGTATGGGTGAAAGGGTCTGAAAGTAGACTAATAGACTAGTAGAATTTTTGTTTCTACGAGACAAGAATTCAAATCATAGCCAAACGGTCACTGTAATTCCACTAAAACCAGTAGCGTAGCCAGCTTTTTGCCATTGGGGGGGGGCAAGGCACCCGAATGTACCGACAAACTCCCGACGTATTCATGTTGTGTAATGATAACAGTTAAATGATTTACGATAATAGTGAATAATTAATACAGGGTCGGATCTAGCTTTTTGGTAAAAGTTTTTCTTTGTAACGAATGGTGATGGGTAGAAAATTAAAAATACATGTTGTGCGCGCGAATGCGCGCCGAAAATTTTCGAAGTTATGTAAAGTTTGCACGCGTAAGCGCGCTGAATTTTTAGAATTGTGTATGTTTGGATGCAAAGCCGCAGTGAAGTTTAAAAATGCGTATGTTTACACGCGAAAGAGCCCCGAAAATTTAAAAAACTGTATGTTGCGGCGCGAAGCGCGTCAAAATTGAGAATTGTGTATGAAAATTTGATTTGCACTGTTTTTTAAACAAATTGTAATACGTTTTGCGTTTTGACATTACTAAACATAAAAGACCACACAAATTCTTCACTTGGGGCAGCCCAAGGCGGGGGGGGGGGGTAAACCCCATACCCCCATCCTTGTAGATCGCTACTGCTCACTATTAAGAAAAATTTCAGCAAACACAAAACGTCCAGAAAACGTTTTTCTCTGCGTTCTAGAAAGCGTCCGATGCGTTTTTCGTCGAGGAAACGTTTTCAAACGTTTTAAAACTTCCTTAGGACGAATATGCTTCTTTACTAATTAATGACGTAATGTATGCTGCGACGTGCAGCGAGCGAACGAAGCGCTTCAGACATCAATAGATTTTCAAGTCAAAAAGAAAAAGTTGAAAAGTATCTCTCTCTTCAATGTAACAAAGCCTCTGATGTTCTGATTTATTTATTATCATCAGCTCAGCAGTATCTGTATTTAATAGGAACACACAAGTATAATCATGCAATCATATCAACATTGCTGGGTAAGAAGATTTTCGACAGCTTCTTATGAGCAATAGGAAGTGTGGGCAGAATTAAAGGCATTTGTGGCTTTTGATTTAGGCTGTGGTGACGAGGAACGGGGCCGAAGGGCAAAATTATTTCATCCATTCACATGGTGGAGCTAGTGTGCCCGGTATAAATAGCGTTCTATTTCTTTTTTTCTCAATTTTTTTCCTAATTGTTGCTGAAATGTTGAATCTTTTCAAACGTTTAATGTTGTTAGGCCTTGTAAAATCTGTCGGTACAATGATGTTCGGTAGTCGGTTGATTATTTTGGAACGTTGTCTGTGTACAAGTACACTTGACTCAAGTTTGACTGTACTATGACCGTTAATGTTTCCATGTCATCAATCGATAGTTATCATGACAATGGCGGTTTGCCTGGTTTACCGAAAAACACCATAAACATGAGAAAATCACTAATGCGAGCGGCGGAGCGAGGGCGAGCTTGAAAAAAAAATTGATTTTTACATTGAAATGTGTTTTTTTCCATAATTTATTATCGGTTTATAAGATATTTTCGTCGGCTTACAAAATTATTTTTTGTCGCGTCCGCATGTAGCGACAAATCGAAAAAGCCATCTATTGGGGGAGGGCACTGCCCCCCCTGCCCCCCCTTTGGCTACGCTAGTGACTAAAACTGAGCTTCTAACTCCTATAGTTTGCAAAAGGTTCCTACATAGTATTTTCTTCTGAATTTATGTAAACAAAATGTTAATTTTTAGGTATGTAAAATATATACACTGCCTTTGAATATTGGCAGTTTAAGAGATTCAAATCTACCTGATTTATATAGAAAAGTTCAGAAAATCAGGGGAAAAATATACCACAAAAGGGGATACAAATTACTTAGCGGGGAGGGGTGGGGGTACACGTGCACCCAGTGCACTCTCAGCCTTCGCTTTTGAATCAAATGCTTTTCCATTTTCTTCCAAAATAGGATCGTAGATATTATTGTGTAAATAATTGGTGTGTGCATATTTCAAGCTTATACCTCAGATTATTATTAGTTTTATTATATTTGTACTTTTTATTTTGATTTGACAGGGAGCTGTAAATATGAGTGGAAACTAGCTACTCTCCTTTGTTCCCATGCACGAAGCCGCCGAAAAGTTACGCCCTATACTCCATCTTCTTTTAACCAGGTGGTTAGACAAGAAAACTCACGAATATTCAAATTCGAACTCCTAATAGATCAGAAAGATGTGTCTAAGCAATAGGGCAATAGTTCGATGTCCCTTTCAATGACTTCTTATCAATTGTCAAATGTGTAACAAGTTGAATGAGCGAACACACACTTATCTAAGTTTACACGTTTTCAACTGCAAAAGTAAGAAAAACACGCCAAAGCACGCATCTAATATTGAAGATTGTAAATCATGGATTAAACGATGGGACATTTAAACATGCAAAAATGATCGGAATATCCTAAAATATTTTCTGTAACTAATCTTCCTTTCACCAACACTGGCACAAAAATTACAGGAAGATCGGAGTCTAAATTTGAAAAAAAAAAATTGTTCGACGCACTTCTACCACCAATATCAAGATATCGGTCCTCATGAATATCGAGCAGACCACGAAATTTGGCCTGTAATTATAAATACGAAACTGGTGCCTGCCGTGCGAATTTACTAACTGTTTACCCAGTACATGGAACTTCAAAACCAAGCGGAATGTTATGCATCCATTGCTATCCTTTAAAACTCACGCATACGTTTGCATAAATTTTAAGAGTTCTCACTCCTTTTACATATTTGCAGATCCCTGCTCTTTTACCATGGTTTTGCATGGCCGTTGGGGACGCTGTGAATTTTGAATTCACACTACCGAATCATCCCCTCTGGTATCTTGATCGTGTCGCAAACACGACTATAAACCCTTTTAACATCTACCAGTATAACCTGTTATGTTCCGTGAGGTCCTCAAAGGTGGAACACTTAAATGACCCATAAAGGTAAGTGGCATGGCATTGAACGATCATTTTAAAGGATGTGCAATTAAAACAATCAACTAGGGAATCGCCTGAAGAACGCATAGACATAATTAATAGTTTTTAGCTTCATAACACAAGCATAATCACTTTGCCGAATAGATGTTTAAGGGTAGTATAAAATTAAAGGTAATTTCCCACGTGTTGGGCGCTCATCTTTAATAGTTCCTCTTTTGTTCGTGCAGAAGAATTATCTCTAAGAATAGATACGCAAAGGATGTCACGTAGGTGTACTGAAGTACGGTTTATGTAAAAGTCTCGGTGATAAAACCAAATATGAGTGTTCCTTCCCCCATTTAATATGTCTGGAGACCCATGCACTTTACCCAACTGTTTATCGTTATACGAGAAATAACACCACCAACAACGACAACAACAACAAAATAAAGTCATCGGAGCAATTTTGTCTGTCACGCGCAATTGCAGTAGATTTTAAGATGATGTATCTTTAAAAAGAGAATAACCACCTTGCAAACCCTGGTAAAAACAATGAATAATGCATGGATAACCCAATTAATACCAAGGAAAAGGTCTATATCGTGTGATAAAACACTTTTTTTTTCTTGAAGCATATATATCGCGTCATCACATTGAGTTCTACTTTAGGAATATGGGCCTGTATTTTCAGACTCTTTTTAACCGATCGTGCTCGAGTTTTTTTTTTTTAATTTGTTTTGTTTGTTGTTTGCTTTTTTGCAGAAATTGTGTTTCTTGTTCTGTTTTTGCAATTGCATATCTGAATATAATAACAAACCAAGTCCAATTTTTTGCCAAATTGAGTGAAACATGGGAAATTGTTGCTTATACATGGACTCATCTTGTGTACAAATGATAAATTTTAATTCACCCCGGAAGTGCCAAAAATGAAGGAGTAAAAAATCTAGTATGCATATAAAAATGACCCAAGTCCAGGACTTGGGTCATACTTATATTCATATTATAGCGCCCTCTCTCTTTTTAGACGACATTTACTATAGTAACTTACTATGTATACGATTCAAAGATTGACCCAAGTCCATATGATTCAAAACACGACCCAAGTCCATCAAATAAAAGGACCCCCCCCCCCAAACACACACACACAAATCACGTGAAGGTGAAGTATGATAAAAAAATGTACAATGAAACTTGTATTTACGGTATTGTCTTATATATCATAGTCAAATATAATTTTATTGGAAATATTAAAAAATATTTAGTTTTTATTGATTTACTCAAAATGACCTCCCATGGACTTGGGTCGTTCTTATATTCATATATTCAATTCGGCACTTGCACCAGATTTTCCCTCGTTTCACAAAATCTTCGCGTAATAATGAGTAGGCCTGCGGCAAAAGTTCAGTCCGCGTTCAAGTCGACAGAAGCTCCGCAGGTCAAGTTGTTACTGCGCCATCAACGGACAAATCTGTAAACGTTCAGTTGTACATTGCAGAGACGTTCACTTGCAAACAGAAGCATGTTTTACAATAAATCGAAATATGGACTTCACCTGAACAAGAAAATACACGAATTTTGTAATACCATACAAACTCGGTTTTAGAATCCAGTGATCTTGTCATTGCCATGGCTCGGGGCTCCAAATATGTTGAATAATCAAAGTAAATTTATGCATTCTGAAAGTGATAGAACTATAATGCACATGGGATCTTCTTATAATTATACATTACATAAGATTTTCTCTTATTTCATGTAGAGCCGCTATTTCGCTGCAGTCCCTATATCTTAGTTATGCACCATATTCTTCTGTCTGGAGATGAATTAATCCTTTCCAGGGTTAGCGATTTTTAATTAAAAAAAAATCGGGTTTACTTGATATAAATCAATTTTATTTATTTTAATAATCAAGCCAAACAATTGTCACACATATATAACAACAATTTAGAAAATATTCCTTTGTTTGTTTTTATTTAAATCATCGATTCATATTACTTATATCCACCAACTCTAATCCTTTCACTACCGTACTTTTAATGTCACATAGAGTTTTATTGCAAGAGATCTGACAGGATTTCAGATCCTCCATAGGAAGATGAAAATGTTTGCATATCGTCGCAATTGAGTCGCTTTCCAAACTCCCCCAAATAAGTTAGAATAATATCCGGGAAAGAAACAAATATGGTGAGGGAATTGTACACACCGGCTTGAATTATTTGAGTTGTTTTAGTTTGAGTTCCACTTCCAGACATATTTAATCCTTTATGAAATTTGATTAGACCGCTTTTAAAATGATAAATTAGTGGTCGTGTCTTATTATTTTCTTACCAATAAAGATGTTCAAAGATGTTTTTGCGAGGCTATGGAGAGAAGAGGAAGTATGATCTGACTTCATGGTATTTATTATTAAATATCATTTTCATATACTCCGCAGAATTGGGGTGAAAAAATTCTTATGATTGTAACATACAGTCAAAGAACAGTGGTGGATCTGGCTTTTTGCTAAGGGGGATGTTTGACCCAGGAGCGTCAGTCTTTTTTTCGGAAGGGGGCAGAAGTGAACAAATGGCAAAAAAAAAATGCAATACAGAATTTTGAAAAAATTGAAATTTGTGTCTGTTTAATAGTTATTTAATTTCTATGCACATCACATTTTCACTTGGCAGCCCAAGGGTGGGGTTTAAACCCCCTACCCCCGTAAATCCGCCACTGAAGAAACAATTCGATTTGTCTAAGAAACATTTCTATTTGTAGTTGCCCAGCTTCCAATGTTCACCTTTGCCTTGAAATTCTTCCAACTACGACCTCCACATGTTTTCTTCTGACGCTTGCAATATCATTAAAATTGTGTTTTAATATTGCATGCGACGTGTTGTATACATGTATTTCATTTGACACCATCAATCCCTCACCATCACAGTTTGACCACAAATTCTTACACCAACCACGATAAACAATTCCCGGAAGAGGCTATAAATAATTAATTCCAAACCAAGGACATGACATTTCTTTGGTCAAATGAAATACTTTGCAAGTTTTGCTTTTCTTTTCTTTATTTTTACTTACTAACACCATATCAGTTGATTCTAAAGGTGCAAGATAAAAACAGATGAACGCACTTACAAATCATCATCACCTACATCGTCATCATCATCACCTTCATCATCATCATCATCATCATCATCATCATCATCATCATCATCATCACCTTCATCATCATCATCTCCTTCTCCCTCTTCTCCTTCA
>JZLH01S0369119.1:13689-26263 GCA_001188425.1 Eucidaris tribuloides
AGCTCAAAAGAAAATACAACCAAAGAAATCTCCCACATAATCAATACAAATTATATTTACACTCAAAATATTTAGATCTGATCCAGTGGTTACATGTTGTTAATCTTAATGTTTGATATCCTGAAGGTTTAAATACTACTCAATTTGGATTAAAGCCCAAGTATAGTTTTGTTACAGGTGCTTTATAACACTGTGGAAGATCCGTTTAAGAAATTGTTGAACTTTGCTATCTAACATATCTGGCAGTGTTTGAATGGACAAATAAACACCCTAGAACACAAAAGTTTGGACAGTTATGCTGTCACTAGTACAATATGTGCAGATACAAATTGGTACATTATTTATTCTCAGCCGATAGGAAATTCTGCAATACAGCAGTCTATGGGGGAAAGCTGGAATGGTCTCTCAATGATTTTCCCATTTTTTTAAAGCACTTAATGATCGTTTTAAACTGCAATTTTTTCAGGGATTCATTTTTAGACCGTATCAGAGACACTAGTAGCATGGGGAATCATGTAGCTCAGATTTTTTTACACTGGAAACATTGTTATACAATGCCTTTTAATGGTGACAAATTAAGTAGTTTTGCTATTGTGTTTTTAGATGGACCTATATCATCTTTTAATGCACTGAAAATTATACGCTCTCCGGGTGACTGTTTTGTCATAGGAAGTGTCCATAGCAAAATCTGCTCGCTAATAAACAAATCAGAATTTGTCACTATAAACAAATTTTCAGTAGGTCTGATGTTGTTTTCTGATGTCTGAGGTGACTATAGAATACTTTATGATACATTGATAGAAAGGTTGTCTTATGATCTCTTATCGACCAAAACTATACTTGGGCTCTAACAAACCCCGGATAAGCCCTCATGTACAGATCTACATAGAAAATGTGTGTGTTCCGAATAATATCACCTCATCCACCTATAGAAATATACATATGAACAGAGCGTGCAAAATTTGTAAATTCATGCACCATATTACAGAATATAAATGATGAATCTTTGGTATAGCTGTGTAATTTAAAATAGTCTGAATTACATATGTTGGCTGTAGCTTTCACTGACCAAAATCTTAAGTAAATATTAGTAAAGATAAAGATTAATAATGAACCATGTGTTACAATGACACCTTGAAGAGGCTGATTGCTAATGTAGTGTAATGGTCACTAGTCTGAATTCCAGACAGTGGCTGAACTAGTGACTACTGGATTTGTAGTGTCCCCCTATCTGTGCTGCTCAACATTTATTTAACTTCACTTAAGTGGTCTCGCTCCATTGGTTTTGAATATGCAGTCTATTATGTGACAGCAGTGCTTTTCAGCCCATTCCAAGTTTGCAGTGCTACATCAATGCATCAACCTGAATGTAAATCAGGTGGAAGGACGTGGAGGAGAACAATAAAAGTTTACACGCTGGACATGGAAGGATAGACCATAAGTGGAACATACTCTGTGAAAGCAAATGTGACCAGTGGAACAGAACTTTGATCAGTTTTCATTTTAAAAAGTGAATGAACAGTCATTGAGATAATTTAAGTGAAGAATGGAATAAGGTATGATATGTCTGTGATGTGTCTTTCTTTATATAAAACTTGGAATGGGCTAGAAAGCACTGCTGTTACATAAGAGCCTGTGTATTCAAAACCAATGAAGTAAGACCTTGAAATTTTTCAGGAATTACAAAATTAAGTGGGCTTTCTAAATATTTAAACTAAATTGAGTATAAAACTTGATTTTGATAATTACTCTGTGGTCTGTGAAAGGGACATTTTTTCTGGGACATGCTGTATGGCAGCTAGCTAGAGAATTTAAGCTAAAGTCATACGTATAGCTTGAAGGAAACCTTTGAAGAGTTTTTTTCTTCTTTTTTTAAGGCACTGTACAACAATAATTTCATTTTCACAAGTACACGGATGTAGCTTGCGGGTTTCCTCTTGTAAAAGAATCCTGAAAGGAAATGTTGATTTCATTTAATAAAATCTAGAAGGCTGAACATTTTTTTTTTTTTTTTGATCTGTCACCAGGAAATGACCTATTTGACAATAAGTTAAAGTGAAAATGGAAGCACACATAACATTACATGCTATAACAATTTAACTGCAAAATGCCATTCCAGTTATCACAGTTTATGTATGCAGAACAAGCTTGCGTGTTTCAGGCGCAACTACACAAAATAATCAAACAATCCGGATGTTGAATTTGAACATTACAATTGTTAGTGTACTGCAAATTATAATGACATTTACTTGCCTCCATAATGCAAATATACATGTTTTTTTGTGCATATAATGCACATATGTTAATATACACCTTGATATCTGTATACACAAATACAGTGAAGGTAAGCCACAAGTGATTTTATAGCAGTAAAAAGAAGCTGCAATTTCAGTTATCCAAAATACCAGTATTTACTGCTACCTATTAAATTGTTAAATTTACAGTCAATTGTAAATCATTATATTCTCCAAAATACATGTCTAAATTAAAAAATATTTTGTTTAAACCACAAATTCAATTTCCTGATAATTTACTTGTAAAAAAGATCTACAAAACTCTTCTTCCTTCCATGATTTATTAATCTATACATCAGTGATTTTAATATTAATACGTAGTTTATAAATTGCACTCAAACCCATTTTCCAGATTCCTTAATATCATTACCATTTTCGATATTAGTTTAAATTTAGATATGTAGTTAAATATGTGGTTGGGCACTATTACCATAACATCTTAAAGATATGATTTATTTTACAGACGCAAGGCTACAGAAGTTCATTTTAGCTGTCAATTAGATGTTAAGTAAAGAGAATAAAAAGTCTTGATCTTTGGCTGCTTTGAAACAGATTTTTTTTCACTCAATTACAATAATAACAATATGATACATTTTAGATTAGTATTGTATCAGTTCAGTAATTTCCAAACACTGTTAATCTACAATGAAAACCGAGTGATTTGGGGTTAACCTGTCAACAATGCAAAAGGCTCTAGTATATAATACCAAACAGCACAGGACCAAAAAAATGTTATATTAAAATTTTGTCACATAAGGGTTGCAAAAACAATTAAAAATGTACAGATACATTGACACTAGAGATCAGAAAAAATACTTTGTTATAAAAATTTCTGTTAATCAGTGTTCTTCATAATGAGAGCATGTCGTACTAGAAAGCTCTTTTTATAAAAAAAAAAAACTTATTCCCTGGAATAATAATGCTGACATGTTGATATTCATGGTAAAATATTATTTTTGCCTTACAACCATTCCTTACTCTAGGGCTCCATTATAATCTTTGGGACTGGTTGCCCTGTTGGGCACACAGACTTTTTGTTTTCATTGATTTAGTTGCCCAAACAAAATATGTACTTGCCCAAATGAACACAATGCTTTTTAATTGTGTCACTTCAGACTTAGAGACAGTACCTAGTGGAAAGTGTCTTTATAGATTATATTTCATTGGAATTTACACAAAATTGAAACTGAATTGAAAAACTACTCACTTGATGTTAGAGATGAAAACTTTTAATTGCCCTTTCAGGCAAGCATAATTAATTTGTATCAATTTTCACTCGCCCACGAGCAAAATTTACTTGCCCCTGTCAAGTGGGCAAGTGCAAGTGTCAAGCATTGCTTATTGATCACACTGGATTACAATGGAATTACATGTATTCTGTCGCTGTACCAACATCTCTGTGCAAGTTCTTGAAATACTGTAAACGTGGAATATTTCACTGTGTGGAAATTTTCGTGCACGCTGATGATAGTGTGAAAATAAAAACACACTAATATTTTTTGGCAAAGATAATCAATTGATTTTCGCATTCTTTCGTATAATTTGTTTTAGCATGGCTGGATGCAGAGGCAGCATTGTGCCGTTTGTGGTTGCTAGCTCTGTATCTATGAAATAAAAAAAATATATATATATCCCCAAACTCTGGAAGAGCAAAAATTTCCATTTTTACAGTACAGTGATCCTGTTTTTGTAGCAACAGGACATAATACGGTTAGCTGAAACCTTAAACGTTGAATTTGGGTCTCTAGAGTTGCTTAGTTGTTAACCTATTCGATATAGTATTAATTTAGATTTCCTAATTTAAGGACGGATTATAATCTAATAATGAGGGCGTCCACCACGGACCCTGCCGGTAGCCTTGAACACTCCTCACTTCTCGGGGGCAGCTCCAGGAGGGCGCTAGCTTCCCGCATGCTGAGAAGACGACTGCTGATCTGATTACCGGTGGTACTCGCGAGAGGAAAGCCATCGCTGTCCGATGACGTGGGCCACTGGAGGCAGACGCGTGGATACTCAGGCCTGGGGTCCAATTCCAGGTCTTCTTGAATCTAGAACAAATAATGATAGCAAAAAAAAAGCTAATGATAGTAATAATACCTTTAGATATTGCATAAGGTCAAACACAACAATGTAGCATATTCATTCTGTTCTGCCCGAACGCTTTATGGCAAAATGATATAATAGAAGAGACACAAATAGAATTCGCCTTAAGAAGCACTTAGAGTTATAATAATAATATTGGTAAGAAGAAGAAGAATTTATAACATAACTACCAATCAAAATAATAAAAACAACTACATTGACAATAATAATGTTGATAATTACAGTAATAATAATCATAACAATAAACACATCCAATTAATTGTTATTTTTAAGTCATAGTCACAATGATATTTTTAATTTAAGTATTCAACAGAATCATGATTTATACAGGTAAACAATTTAAGAATTCAAAATATAACTTGTTGGAAAATCATTGGTGAAAGATTGTATACGAATGCATATCACTGTATATGCAGAAGGATCTGTACTGTTCTAGTGTGGTTTCAAGATATGAGTACTGTGTGTATATGACTGCATGTATCTACATCAGTCTAATCCACCTCTTTTGTTTCATACCTTTACTTTGATTTTTCTTAGGTGATACTCTTGACATCCCATCATTTTCTTGATCGTCGCCATGACAAAGATGGTAAAGGTCACAATGGCTGATACTGGATTACCTGTAAACATAATAAGATAATGCCTTAAAGCCACAGGCTAACAATGACCACAGTTTAAAAATATGTCAGCTACGTAATCCTCCATGTTCAAAGTGTCTTTGATAAGGTCAAAAAATGAAGTCCTAGAAAAAAAATGTATTTCAAAATGATTATTTAGTGCTTTAAAAAAAAGTAAAAATCTTCAAGTATTCAGGTTGACCAGATACACCATGCCCATTTCCCATCTACTGTGCGTTGATCTAGGCTATTTTATGCTCCACTGTAGTGAAAATTCATGGGTGATTTTCACTCAAGACATGCATATCTTGCCTGTGGTAGCATAACTTTCCAAACTTGTATATTCTAGGGTGTTTATTTTTCCATTTAAGCACTACTATATAGCTCAGATATCACAGTTTTGACAATTTTTTTGAATAGAAGCTATGGAATGTTAGCCTGTGTCATCAAATTATGTTATCATTACAAATTTGATTCAAGTAATATCACTGTTTTGTTATTACTGCATTTTTTCATTTTCCTTTTTTCTTGTAATATTCACAACAACATTGCTACCCCACACAGTTGATTCTTCCTAAATTACTAGTATGCACTTTCTAATTGGTACAATATGTTTGTTCTAACTTTGAAGTAAAATAATAAAGATGTAAATTCATATCATTATACATACTACACTAAAAACTAATGTACTCTAGCATTACTTTATGGTCAACACCTAAAAGATAAATGCCTATGACAGGGCTCCACACTAATTTTTTTGCCTGCTTGCCCATCGGGCAAGTGAAATTATCACTTTCAGATTTTTACTTGCCCGAATGAAAGATTTACTTGCCCGATAAACAATAAACAAAAACATTAACTAGAAATTTGGTGTGTCCATAGGACACAGATGCCCCCGCTCAACGCGATCAGTAAGCATTTCTTGAGTAATCATGTGGAAAGCAATCTGCATGAGCTGTGACCTTTGACCTGCGGACTCCGAATTCGAACTTGACCTGTATTTTAGTATGATCTACCTACACACCAAAATTGTTAAAATCCGTCAAATATTTTTAAAGTTATTGTGCGGAAACCAATTTGCATATATAATGAGCTGTGACCTTTGACCTTTGACCTGCGGACTGTGAATTCGAACTTGACCTGTATTTTAGTATGATCTACCTACACACCAAAAATTTTTAAAATCCGTCAAATATTTTTTAAGTTATTGTGCGGAAACCAATTCGCATATATAATGAGCTGTGACCTTTGACCTTTGACCTGCGGACTCCGAATTCGAACTTAACCTGTATTTTAGTATGATCTATCTACACACCAAAAATTTTTAAAATCCATCAAATATTTTTTATGTTATCATGCGGAAACCAATTCGCATATATAATGAGCTGTGACCTTTGACTTTTGACCTGCGGACTCCGAATTCGAACTTAACCTGTATTTTAGTATGATCTACCTACACACCACAAATTTTTAAAATCCGTCAAATATTTTTTAAGTTATCGTGCGGAAACCAATTAGGGGGACGGACGGACGGACGGACGGACAGGTGCAACGCTTAATGCCCCCTCAAGACTTCGTTATAGCATTGGACATTTATTATTTAATTCTTGGGGGGGTTGCAATAGGTGTGATTTATGAAATTGAGTCATAAAATTAAATACAATGAACGAAATAATAGACCTGAACACAAAATTCTAGACATATTTTTGATGTTTATGGACATATTTTGCTCATTTCATGATCAAAACTTTACTTGTAAAGTTTAACATTTTGAGTGTTTACTTGCCCCACATGAAATTTTACTTGCCCTGGGCAAGCGGGCAAGTGCTAGTGTCGAGCCCTGCCTATGACTTTCACTTATTGATATGGTCTCATGTATATAATGTATATAATATTGTATATCCATTACAAAAATGTCCTTGTTACAAAATCGAGTAACTGAATATTTATCACATACTTACCTGGCAACGAAAAGAAGAGCTTTGTTGAATCTCCCACCTTGAATGTAGCAAAAGTAGTTGGCTTTCTGTCAAAAAATTGTTTGTAAAGAATTTATTACAGATGTAGAAGTGAGAGTATCTGACTGTGAGATCAACAGGAAGTACTTGATATCTTTATTAAAACTTGCTACACTATAAAAAAATATCACACAATTGTTTGCCCTTGGTCATTCAAGTTAGCTTTTTGAAAAAAAAACACAAAAATCAATACAGATGACATCGCATAACTCGACATCGCACATGTCGATTTATCACCTATGTCGAATATTTTTGACAGTCCCAATTTGTTCTGTGCTTTTTCAATGGGAAGTTTTTTTGCTAAGTCAATTTTTTTAATGGAATATCACCTATCTCGAACATATTTTCGAGTCCCAATGGGAGCAAACGTGTTAAATCATTCGCCTGGTTTGAAGTGGCCACAACTGTCATTCTTGAAGGTCTTAATGGGTTGACCTTTTGATCTCTGCCTGTCAGCATGACCATAAAGATATCATAAATTTCCCATTCCTTCTATGCCTTTCTCATTTATGACAACATCCATTTCCCAATACAAGTTTCTTCATCTCTACAAAACTAATTCGAATTTCGTCGAAGTCGACGTGATTTGTGTGGTCCCGAGTGATTCGACTTAGGCGAAGTTTACTGTAGATCGACATTGAACTATAAATATGTAAAATCACTGGATCAATCATATTTCCCTCTGAAAATCATATTATGTTTATTTTGTGAAACATTCAACAGATGGTCAAATTGCAAGAGGCACAGTCAATAACAGAATTATACTTACAGATAAATCAGTTTGATTTAATTGTACTTATCAAACTATCAAACTATCATTATCATCATCAATAATGCTTACCCTGGTTTGAGGAAGATTCGTCCAAAATGAAGATCAGCTTTCAGTTCTTTTGACAAGACATACTTCAGGAGGTCTTTCTCTCCCATGGATACACCTCCCGTTGAGACAATGATGTCAGCGGAAGAGGCCGCTTTTAGGAGCAGATCCCGAATAGTGTCCACACTGAAAGCACAATGAGAACAAATTTCCGTCATCAAAATCACTCCCAACAAACTATCTACAATGATGTTTTGTTTTCAAGAGAAACTTTCCCTCAGACATGAATGTGGATTTAACCAGTGAATCGATAAACATTTCATCAAACATTGAGAATTCAAGCAAATTTGGTTGACCCATTCAATAGATATGAGTTTTTTGGGTAACATATTTTTTTAGACTTTCTCCATCAGTCAAATAATGCTTTTCATTGTATCTATCTTTTCAAATTTTGAGTTGATATATGGTCAAATCTTTATAGAACGGACACTGGGGGGGGGGAACAATAAAAGTGTCCTACGTACACAGAAAAACATTAAGTATGGTGAAATTGTAACATCTGATAAAATGCACTAACCTATCTACTGCTATTCCCATATCCACGGTAGGAACACCGTTCTCTTTCAAGGCAGCGAGTATTGAGGTACGGTTACTGTCATAGATACATCCTGGTCTTAGTTCCTCTGAGGGCTCGTTAAGCTGCAAAACAAATCACAAAACAGCTGGTGAGGCAAAATTTTAGGATGGCTGTTGGTTGTTCAAAACATCAGTAAGAAATTTTGTTAAAGCATTTCTGGAACAAGAATAACTGGTTGAATATGTCAACCAATTATCACTTTTCTCTTTCCTTTTTCCTATCAGCCAAAGTTTAATAAATGCATCTCGTATATGATTTCTTTTTGTCATATCACATAATTCAAAGAAAAAAAATTGGGGGCTAAGAGAGCCGAAGTGGCGGCTTCAAAATGGTTTGGATAAACATGAAGACAATCATCATGACTCACTGCAAGCAAAGCTTTCATATTGGTGGTAACAAGAAGGTAACATGCTGCATCTGTTTCTGCCATTGTCCATACGTGCTTCTGAACCAGTTTAATGTCACACTTTGGTACTGCATTCGCTGCACATTTATAATTTCAGTTGTTGCTGAAGTATATATTATATTCTATTGTGTTATATCATAAATGATAATTATGTAATTATTATATCATGTCATCCTGCATTGTGTCATATTAGTTGTATAATTATTATCTAATTTTACATTGTAAATTGTATTCCAAATATTTATGCATGTAAACAAAATAAATTTCCAAGATAGGCAACAGAAACTGAACTGAATTGAAAAATTCCACTCATATGTGATATCAATAATGTCACCTTCCTACAAAAAGACCACCAACACCATGCATTTTAAATGGTGACAATGGCCTCCTTGTAGAAGGTTCCAAAGTTTAGAAGATATGTGAATACCTCGGTTCCTGTTGAGCAAACCGCCACTGTTGGTACCCGATGAACTCTGATCTTCGTGACTCCAATTGACGCTAACAAGCCAAGTTCGGGAGGGCCAAGCTTCATTCCCTTAGCCACCACAGTGGTCCCTTTAACTATATCATGGCCTATAGGTCTGTTAAAGAATGCAACATGTACAGAAACGGGGAAGTAGTTAACAATGGCCTTTATGACAATGCTTGCATGCTTGTACAGCTGATTTACGTACCTAAATGTGGCGCTGCTGGCACAATTTTGCACCACAAATACTACCCTTTCAATACAAAATTTCAATCAATGCACCTCAAGAAACGATACCATAAAATTCTGAATGGCAATGTATAAAATTCCATGCATTAGTGGTATTGCTTATCCACTGCACATTAATCTTAACCCCTTGGGGACGACGGGCTTGTACAGAAGCCCAGTACATTGCACACTCAGAGACGACGGGCTTCTACAGAAGCCCAGAAAATATGACAGAAATTTCGGTCAAACACTGGATAAACGGTAGAGTTTAATTTTTTTGATGTGTCTGTCCCCCCAAAATACACGTTTTTGACAAGTATAAAGTAGGAAAAAATATTCTGTGAAGAATTTTATAAGAAAACATGCGTTTATATTCCCTTCAAAGTCAACCACGTGAAAATCGTGTCGTCTCTCAATGAACAACAGTGCTGTATAGCATCGAGCCCAAGGGGTTAAATTGCTCTTTTTAATACTCACAGTATTGATAAATTTAGCAACAATTATCAGAAAACAAGTAGAGTTTATCAGATGTGATGTCATTTATTGATTCAGTCAGAAATTAAAATGGGGGAAAGGATTGGTTTAATCAATTACTTCAGCAGAGGCTATGAGAGAGATAAAAAGATATATAGACAGAAAAGACAATACCTTATATCTAGTCCAGGTGTCGGGGTAGACAAAATTTTCACTATCAGTTCACTCTTTCCCTGTAGAAAGACAAGGTGAGATTTAGAATAGGAAAACTAAATCATTAGGCTGTTGTGATTGCATGCTGTACAGAACTAGGGATAATCAAATAACTAAGTGGAAAACTGTTTATATACATATGTGCTTTCCAACAGAGGATGGCAACAAATTTAAATGCCTCAGCAATTATCCTGCCTTCAAATAGAATACAGTGGAGGATCATTTCCATATTGTTTGAGTGATTTTATAATATGACTGCAGACGCGGATGATAAACTTGAAATCTCATAGCAAGTTTTCAAAGCATGTGTATGTACTTTGTGGTGGTTTCAATTGCATGTCTGAAATCATCCAATGCCCTTTACATAAATCAACAGCTAAACAAAACATTATTTCATGCACTAAGGTAGTCTAATCTAAATGCAAAGATAACATGAATGTGTTGGCATACAAAACAAAAGTAAGAAGGAAACGGTGCTTATTTGATGCATTTGGTTTGGTTGTCCATTTATAAATACAAGGAAGAGGTTTTGCATATGCTTCCAGTTTTTTAAAATTTCAGTTACACAATTTTGCATGTTATTTCTGTCTCTGATATGATCTAAAACTGGAGCCCTGAGAAAATTGTACATGAAAATGATCATTTAGTACTTGAAGTACTTTAGTAAATTGTGACAATGTATGATTAATTGGTTTTACTATACTTGTCCCCCGCACTCCCATAGGCTGCTGTATTTACAATAAAGATGGAATATAACTTTGTGGAAATCCCAGATGCTTAAATCATGTAAGATACTCATCCATATATCTTGCTAGCGACAGCAGCACAACTTTTTAAAGTTTGATATTCTAGGAATTTGTCCATTCAGATACTTTTATGTATATCAGACATCATCTGACATTTTGTGTTTTAACTGAACCTCTGAAATGTTAAATGGCATCTTTGACAGTATCTTTTAACATTGTATCCAGTTTTAAAAAATTCAAGCAGCATGATTTTCCATGCTACTTGTATCTCTGATAATGAAAAGATCTAAAAATAAAGCCTAACAAAATTGCAGTTCAAAACAATCATTAAGTGCTTTTAAAAAGTGAAAATCAGTTTTCCCCATAGACTGCTGTGTTGTAGAATTTTTGTCCCTAGGACATGAGCCAATACTTGTCTGTTCATATTTTGCTAGTGACAACATAACTGTCTAAAGTTTTGTGCTGAAGAATGTTTATTTGTCCATTTAAACACTATGATGTAGGTCAAATATTTAAGTTTGACAGTCTTGTTTTTCTATTAAATGGGGCTTCCACGATATTAAATGATGTTTCTAACTTACATCAGGGCCTTCCTTGACAAGTTCAGTGTGTTCTACTTGCACCACTGCATCAGCTCCGTCTGGTATCGGTGCACCGGTGGTGATCCGTATCACATGACCTGGTATCAATTTACCCTCCGGAAGGCGACCCGCTAACGCCTCACTCATGACGTTCCTATCACCCGGTCCATCAGACGCTACACACGGAGAGAAACGAGATCACTGCATTTGAACTTGTAACATGGTTTTAATCTTAGACCTGTTGAAGGCATTTTGATTTCAATATAACACATATTCTACAATTCTAACCTAAGAACCCAGCCCCAGATAGCTCATACTTAGTCCACGACAGGTTAATGTTCTGTTTGCATGAACTTAGTATGTAAAACAGCCAATATGCTTCGATCTCATACCTGTGCAACAAACATACATTAGTTGATTATGCATGAAAATAAAGTTGATAGCGGCCCGTATTTATGCTGCACTGTTCAATGCTGTGAACTTTGATAATTATTTCAATTTGTTAATACTTAAGTGTTTGCACATCTGTTGTATTCAAATCAACTTGCATTGATCCTAGAATTCCCCTTTTACAAAATTACATGGTTGAAAGCAGTGGGCATATCTGAAAAAAAACCTGAAACCATGACAAGCACTGAAATCGCACCCTTCCAACTTCTGATACAAGTGGCTTCTTTGGTTGAATGTTCATCAAATTTAATTTTTCAGGGTTTTCTTTTCTTTTTTACTTTTAGATTTTTTGTGCCCCCTGAAAGTGGTGCCTGTGCTAGTTTATAGGCACAAACCCTTGTCCGTTTGTGCTTTGCAAATCAGGGTCTGAACAATCTATGCCGGAGACTAGTACTTCCATAGGCCCTGTGTTATAGCTGCTCCGGACAGCTCTGGCTAATATTTGGCTTGGCTCAAGGTGCTGTGGAATTTTATGCCAAATAAGTATGTGCCTGCAGACTAGGCACCTGCCCCCCTTTGCCCCC